>VWZV01017163.1:10480-34401 GCA_013397155.1 Irena cyanogastra | reverse complement strand
TATATATATATAAAATAATTATTTCTAGGAGATTTACCCGAAATTGAGCATCACAACCAAACCCGTGGCATTTGCCAGTCTTTTTCTTTCCGAAGATGAGTTGGGCTTTTTGATCAGCGCCAGACTGAGAGGTCTGTAGTAAAACACCTTTATCCTTCTGCGCTTTCACTTCGGAAATCGGTTTCTCTGTATTTTGTTTCGATAGTGAAGAGGAATGAGGTGTCGGGGGGGAGGGAGAGAGGGAGGGAGGGAAGAGGACAGAAAACGCCCGCATTTGGTTCACGCTGAGCTTCTTTCCGCGTCGCAGGGAGATGCTGGATTTGTGGAAAAGCTTTTCTAGGGGGGAGGGAGGGGAGAAGAAAGAAAATAATCATAATAATCAGCGACAAAACAGGGAGAAAAACAAAAACAAAAAAACAAACAAAAACCAACAAAACAAACCCTCAACCACCAAAACAAAGTCACTAAAATGCAAACGCCGTTTTTGGGGCGCAGGGAAGTGCTGAGCTGCACCCGCCCCCTCTCCCCCTGTCCCTCCCAGCCCGGGGCTGTGGTGTCCCCAAGGGCGGGGGGTGCGGTGGCCACGCACCCACCCGCGAGGGGTCNAACACACGAGTGGCTGTAACGTTCGGTTGTCGACCAGTTTTAGTCAAGGGGTTTATATTGACGCAATATTTTATTGTTGTAAAAGGAAAAAAAAAATTAAGAAAAAAAAGATTTAAATAAACATTTTTACGAAAGAAAAACAAAATAGCTGGAAAACTGCGGGTGCGTGGTTTGTGCGCTGGCCGAGCCGGGGTGCGGGGGCTCCTCCGGCCCCCCAGCCCCGGGCACGGCCGGGGGGGCTCGAGGGGCCGGTGCCGGCAGTGCCGCCGACACCTGCCGCGGCTTTGGGGTGGAGAAAAGCGCTTTTGGGGCGGAGAAGGGACCGTGCGGCTTCGGCGGGCAGGGCAGCGTGTGTCCAGCGGCGGAGCCGCGCGGTCTGTGCCCGTCAATATCTGTGCGCGGGTCCCGGCAGCGAGCGGGGCACCGGGCAAGTTTCTTTTGTTCCGCCCGTCCCCCCGCCCACCGTGGCCGGGCCGCGGCCGCCGGGAGCGCAGGGGCCGCAGCGCCGAGCCCCGTCCCCGCCCCGGGCCGCTCCCCCCGCGGGCAGGGCGGCGTGCGGCAGGAACAATAACACTTCATCACAGCCAGCGGGGAACGGCAGCGCCGGCCCCGGGCCGGGGGCGTGCGGGGGGAGGCAGGGAAGCAGCAAAAACTTCAAGGGATCGCCGGCGAAACGGCCTTTTATTTTTTCTTTCTTCTCCCCCTTTTCTGAAGCCGAACCTCGGAGAAAACAATACCCAACCCTTCTGCCAGCAGTGTAGGGGGGGGAAAAAATTACCTTTAGGAATGGTGAGAAGCGGCCCGAGCAGGGAGCGAGCTCTCGTCTTCAATAAGCAGCAGCAGCAGCACGCGAGTGGACAGGCGCCTTCCCACCGCACTGCCAGCGCTCCAGCCCTCCTGTACCTGGGAGCGAAAGGGATTTGGGATGTGAACAGTGGGCCATGCATTGTTTCCGAACCATAAAACTGATTTATTTCATTGCTAAATCTCTGTGAGCTGCAGCACCGCGGCCTTGGGGGCAGCGGGCCTGCGGCCGCCCCTGCGCCGGGCAGCGCAGCCCGGGTGGCTCCGCAGCGGGACCGCGGCCTCCGGCTCTCTCCAGGAGGATTACAGCAGCAGCAGCAGAAGGAAATAGAACCCCCAAAAGGCCGTTTTCCCAGTCAGCTCCAGGAACGGGATGAATGTGGCGTGGGGACCAAAGCAGGAGTAAGGAGCCGTGGTTTGTAAACAGCCGCAGCCGAGGACGCGGAGGAAAAGCTCCAGGTTAAACGCAGCCCTGAGTGCTCACGGTGCCTCCGAACACGCAGGGCCCAGAGAGGCCNACCCTCCTCCTCCTCCTCCTTTCCTCCTCCCCCCTCCAGATTTTTTCCTTTCGACATTTATATTTTTCAAGTATTTTTCAGTAAGCGCTAAAAGAAAAAAAAAAAAAAACCAACAGAAAATAGGAAAAAAAAAGAAATTAAGAGAAAAAGAAAAAAAAAAAAAAACTCGACACTGAGGACCTGCCTATTTCTGCCAACTTTATAACTGTACAGTTTTGTATATTAAACGTTTTTTGGAAGTTATTAATTTAAAGAAAGATCATTTAGTTTATTCATTTAGTAACTGATGTATAATAAACGCTATTTTCATTAAAGGTTGCTTTTTTCAACTATTTTATCCAAAATTGCCTATTGCAGTTGCCAACAATTATTTATTTTCAATAAATTCCGCATTATGTTTAAAAAAAAAAGAAAGAAAAAAAAAACGTTTCAGAAAGAAACAACAAAAAAAAAGAGAGAAGCCTAAATGGGTGTCGGATAAAAATAATAACGAAACACACGAGTGGCTGTAACGTTCGGTTGTCGACCAGTTTTAGTCAAGGGGTTTATATTGACGCAATATTTTATTGTTGTAAAAGGAAAAAAAAAATTAAGAAAAAAAAGATTTAAATAAACATTTTTACGAAAGAAAAACAAAATAGCTGGAAAACTGCGGGTGCGTGGTTTGTGCGCTGGCCGAGCCGGGGTGCGGGGGCTCCTCCGGCCCCCCAGCCCCGGGCACGGCCGGGGGGGCTCGAGGGGCCGGTGCCGGCAGTGCCGCCGACACCTGCCGCGGCTTTGGGGTGGAGAAAAGCGCTTTTGGGGCGGAGAAGGGACCGTGCGGCTTCGGCGGGCAGGGCAGCGTGTGTCCAGCGGCGGAGCCGCGCGGTCTGTGCCCGTCAATATCTGTGCGCGGGTCCCGGCAGCGAGCGGGGCACCGGGCAAGTTTCTTTTGTTCCGCCCGTCCCCCCGCCCACCGTGGCCGGGCCGCGGCCGCCGGGAGCGCAGGGGCCGCAGCGCCGAGCCCCGTCCCCGCCCCGGGCCGCTCCCCCCGCGGGCAGGGCGGCGTGCGGCAGGAACAATAACACTTCATCACAGCCAGCGGGGAACGGCAGCGCCGGCCCCGGGCCGGGGGCGTGCGGGGGGAGGCAGGGAAGCAGCAAAAACTTCAAGGGATCGCCGGCGAAACGGCCTTTTATTTTTTCTTTCTTCTCCCCCTTTTCTGAAGCCGAACCTCGGAGAAAACAATACCCAACCCTTCTGCCAGAAGTGTAGGGGGGGGAAAAAATTACCTTTAGGAATGGTGAGAAGCGGCCCGAGCAGGGAGCGAGCTCTCGTCTTCAATAAGCAGCAGCAGCAGCACGCGAGTGGACAGGCGCCTTCCCACCGCACTGCCAGCGCTCCAGCCCTCCTGTACCTGGGAGCGAAAGGGATTTGGGATGTGAACAGTGGGCCATGCATTGTTTCCGAACCATAAAACTGATTTATTTCATTGCTAAATCTCTGTGAGCTGCAGCACCGCGGCCTTGGGGGCAGCGGGCCTGCGGCCGCCCCTGCGCCGGGCAGCGCAGCCCGGGTGGCTCCGCAGCGGGACCGCGGCCTCCGGCTCTCTCCAGGAGGATTACAGCAGCAGCAGCAGAAGGAAATAGAACCCCCAAAAGGCCGTTTTCCCAGTCAGCTCCAGGAACGGGATGAATGTGGCGTGGGGACCAAAGCAGGAGTAAGGAGCCGTGGTTTGTAAACAGCCGCAGCCGAGGACGCGGAGGAAAAGCTCCAGGTTAAACGCAGCCCTGAGTGCTCACGGTGCCTCCGAACACGCAGGGCCCAGAGAGGCCAAGCTCCTAAAGGCAGCCTTGCTTTGGAGGAGGGACAGAAGGCGTTTCACTGAAATTAGCCCGTTTTAGAGCCCTTTGGCTGCTCTGTAAATACAACCACAGCGAGGGATGGGTTATGTCTTATTTTAAAACAAATTAGGTTGAGACAAAAGAGATGCAATGAAAGACGAAATCAAGTAAGTTTATAAACAGAAGCGCTTCAAAGGCTGCTGGAAAGCCGGAGAAAATAGGAGAATTTCGTTTAAAGAAAAGAAAATCTCTGCTGGTTATTGCCCATCGATTTCAGTGTTCCTGCGAGCGAACGGAAACTCTTTTGTGCCACCTAATGTTAAGTACAGATCACTGTTGTCTTCTTCGCTGCCCATCATCCATGGTGAGCGTGGGGAGGCCTCGGGGTGCTGAGCCCATCAGGGTGGAGCTCAGCACCCCAAAGTCCCACCAAACCAAGGGCAGGGAGAGAGAAACTTCAGCTTCACAGTTACCTTCTGAATTTAGGGATTTTTTGTTTCAAAAAAGAACTCGGGAGGGGGTGGAGAGAAGCACGGGGTAGAATCATAAGAATGAGAGACTCCAAATTTGGGCTTTGTTATAAAAAAGTAGCTGCAGAAGGAGCACATCCACGGTTTATATAAGCTGCCCATCCCCAAGCTCCATCTCAGCAGCCTCTTGGGCTTCTTCCTCTGCCCTCCTCAAGACCCCAAGTGGCCTGGCCTTTGCACACCCGTGTCTCCCAGCTGGAAGAATTTTAGTGTGTATTTAGCAGCCATTCACGTTAATTTAGGATGTAAATATCTCACACAATCCTTTAAAGAAAGGGCTGAATGCAAGTGTTTCTCCGATAACAATAAATTGCACCGATTTTGTGATTTTAATGGTGAGTGTTCAACATTTTAGCAATTTTTGAGGCTGAAGCTTCCATGCTTTTCATATTTTGCTAAAAAAAAAATGAACCAGAGGCTTCCTTTGGGTTAAGTTTTAAGTATTTGCGAGCTGTGCTCTTTAAAGATGGCCAGGACTGGAAGAAGGTTCAGCAAAAAATTACTAGAAGTAAGCAGAGGTGCCATTTCACTTCAGGCTGGTCATTACAGATCATTCAAAATATGGACTAGTTAATCCATACCTAGACTACATTTGACCAAGATGTTTTTAAAATCTCTCAAAATCAAGTATTTCGAGTTTTTCTTTCTGTATTTTTAGGTATTGATTCCCTGGGTTCAGGCAGAACAGATGAGAGCAGCCTGGTCCTCTTGGGCTGCATCCATGTACCAAAACCACCAGTGATTTTAGGGCAGATCCACATGTGGATGGAGGCACATTTAAAACTTCAGTCCTTCCCCCAGGAGCACGTGGAGCTGGGGATAGATGCCCTGATCCCAAAACCCAGACAAAATTCACTGTTTACTCACCAGAGCAATCAGTGAGCTCACCATGCAAATGTTGTTACTAATTAGTCTTTGCACAGTTGAATTCCAGGGTTCCATCCTAGAAAAAAATAGGTATACAGTATTTCAGGCAGGTGACCAATCTGCTCAATATCCCCCCAAAATAGCCACAGACATCAGGGCCTACATTTGTACTCACTTTCCCCTTTTTCCAGTATCCTGTAACCAATAGACTGGAAAGGCTCCACAGCAATTGCATATTTAGGATATGTGATAGCTGCAGTTAAGATCTTTACGACTGATTGCAGGATAAAATTTACTTCAAATGTGCAAGAGCCCATTTTTAAACCTCAGTCTTTCAGCTGCTTTGCATTAGAGATATTCCAAAGAATCAAAAGCAATTAGAGCGTACAAAGTCTAAATGGTAAATAATTTCCAAATCAAAACCTTTATTAAAGCAATGAGCATCTATTTTTGTTAACACTGTAAGAGATGGAAAGGGCCAAAGTAAAGAACTTTTGGTTTTATGTCATGGAAAGAAAGCCAGACTTGTATGCTAAAGAGCAGTATAGGAAATCTCACCCCAAGTGGGTTTTGAGTTGGAGTTTGAAAGACTTGAGAAAGCAGGACAAGCAGAAGGATTTAAAACTGCCATTTTCATGGTGGGGATGGGAGTGGGAATGGTTTGCACATGCCTGGGATGGGATCTGTGGGTGGATCCCTGGCTCCCCATTCCCAGCTCGCGCCTCGGCAGCTCGCAAATATTTGTAGAACCACGTCCTTAATTAGAGTGGTAAAACAGTGTTAAATCTTGGAATGGGAGAGAAAGAGGAGAGCGAGGAGGAGCTGTCACTGGCGAGAGCCTGTCAACAAGAAGTTAAAAAGCCAGTGGTAAATCTCATTTCTGGGAGCTCTGGGTTTGCAAAGCCCTCGACCAGCGGCTCCTGATCCGTGCTGTGCTGGCACAGAGCACCACGCCGAGGAGCTGAGGCTGCTAAAGGAGCTTTGAAAATGGGCACGTTTCAAACAGGGACTGTGAAAAGCTGGGCAGCAGCTCTCCTCACCCCTGGTGTTATTTAGACACCCAAAATGTTGCTCTGTTATTCCGTCACTGGGTTTTATTTTATTTTTTTTTAAGTGATGCCGGTCCTTGGCTTCTGCGCCTTGAGTACAAATAATATTTACCCAGCATAGAAGCACCATTTCTGAACCCAACTTGTTTTCCTTTTTGGCCAAAGCATGAAGTTTTGTTTTGCATATTCATCTTCAGACTTTGGGAAGGAAAAATCAAATCAAATCAAGTCAAGTCAAATCAAATCAGGCCACAGATCTTACTCACCAAAAAATGGCAGGGGGAGATGAGAGTGTCTGAGCTCCCCTGCCATCACTGAAGGGCAACTGGAGGTAACACGAGCTGCTCCCCATCCAGGGCTTGTACTTCTGTCCAGATTATGGGATTAGTCTCTGTTACATCTATCTGCAGTTGGGAACTTGTGATCCAGTTAAAGCAGCTTGAAAGGCGCCCAGCAGGTGCTGGGGTCCGACTCCGTGGCACAAATTCTGTGAGTTCCGGGGGCAAAGCAGGGCTGGCCTTGTGCCGGGCTTCCCGAGGCTCCACACGGCTGGGGGAGACAGGGAAAAAATCCAAATCCTGCCAGAAAACACTCCCAGGCAGGGAAAATCAGCCACAGCCTCCTTTTTTCCACCCTAGGTCTTGAAATGGAGTTGCCAATGCTTAAATACAAACACTGTCAGACGTGAGTTTGTGATTCTTTGCTGCTCCACACACATCACACGGACACAGGGGATCTCCTACACCTCAGAAATGCTAATTCAGCTCTGGAATTCTGAGTTTGCAGAAACTGTCCTGTAAATGTCACGGGGGATTACCAAATCTACAAAGATTATAGCTCTGCATACGTTCAGAGTATTGATTTAAAACTTTATTATCTTTGATATAAATTCTTCACAAAGGAAACAGTTCAGCAGTGGGAATTCTGTCCACGTCAAGCTTTTGCAAGCTTGGAATCCTTCTGCACAATGCTGCTTTTCACTAGAGGGGGCAGATCTCTGCAGGTGATGCTGCACAAACCCAGCACAGCACCTTATAAACACAAAATCCTGCCCTGCTCAGCCCAAACTTCTCTCAGCTGCAGCACAGAGAGGGTGCAACATGCTCCCAGTTCTTCAGCCACGAGGAGTTTCTAATGGAAAATGTAATGGTGTGGGGTTTACTCTTGTATGTTCTTCATAGTGTAGTAAAGCTGTAGTAGAGCCTCAGAAAATCTGCCTTTGTAACAAGATCTCTGCAGAAATGAATGCATGGTGATGTGGCTGGCAGTGGTTTGCTCAGAAAAACATGCAGTTGCATAGTAAGATATTTATAACAGGATTAGATTTCAAGTACAAAGCCCAGTTCAAAGATTTTACAGGATGGTGCACGAGAAAATGACAAACTCTGATTTTTTTTGAGTTCACAGTTCTCTGTGGTGGAGAACCTTTGTGGTAAAGCATCACTTGGAGCTGTCTCAGCTGGACCTGGGAAAATCGTGGCCCCTTCCCAGCCATCCCAGGATGGGATGCAAATGAGCACAGCAGATGCTGGGAAAGATCCTGGGCTCCCTCCCTGCCTCTGACTCCACAGGGTTGGATGCTCAGGGCACAGCAGCCTGCACATCTCACATCCATGTTGGCTCTCAACCCTCTGTGCAGGATTTTTCTTCCCTAAGGAATCTCTCTGAATGCCACTCCCCAGGCAGAAACAGTGCTGGAGCAATCCCAACCCAGTCCAGTGAGAGAGAGCACCCCTTACAGGACCTCCAGCCTAAATCCAGGTTAAAAACCAAACTCTGCCTTGTTACAGGACCTCCAGCCTAAATCCAGGTTAAAAACCAAACTCTGCCTTGTTACAGGACCTCCAGCCTAAATCCAGGTTAAAAACCAAACTCTGCCTTGTTACAGGACCTCCAGCCTAAATCCAGGTTAAAACCTAAACTCTGCCCAGCTTTCTGCCCATTTCCTGTGCTGCACACCAGTTTAGATGATCTCCAAGTGTCAAACTCACTGTGAACATTTCCTGCTCTGTAACATTCTTCATCCTTGACTATAAAATACTTTTTTGCTGGTTTGTCCAATACAAAGCACATCAAATGAAAGAATACCAAACAATTCATTTAGCAGAAAACACTTGAGGTTTTTTTCCTTATTTCCCACAGAAAACACATCCACCTCATCCTGAGTTGCTGCTAATTCTTGTGGCCACAGGTATGGTAAAAGGGATGAGTTCAGTGGTGCCTGTTTCAATCCCATCACCACAACTGTCTTCCCAAGGGATTTATTCTGTGCCATTTCTTCCTCTTGGCCCAGCCTAAGCCAGGAAAGCACGCTGTGGGAATTGTAATGCCTCATCTATTCCAAGGGAGAAGATAATAACCCAGGCTGCTCTGACCTTTTTGGAATTAGGGCTGTTTGATCCTTCGTGTCACAGTGGTGACCTGGGGGACGCCAGGCAGCAGGGCCAGTCCAGCTTGGCACAGTAAAAAGGTTAAAGTCAGTGTTTATGGGTCTGTTAAATGTTTATGGCTTTTCACAGGCCATACCAGGCATTAAAATGATGATACCTCGTTCCCAGAACAAACACTGGAATGAGAAGGGAAAATGAGGGTTTGAGGCTGGTTTGAGGTGCTGCTCTGAGGGCAGTGAGGGAGCGTGTTGCATCCTCTCTGTGCTGCAGCTGAGAGAAGTTTGGGCTGAGCAGGGCAGGATTTTGTGTTTATAAGGTGCTGTGCTGGGTTTGTGCAGCATCACCTGCAGAGATCTGCCCCCTCTAGTGAAAAGCAGCATTGTGCAGAAGGATTCCAAGCTTGCAAAAGCTTGACGTGGACAGAATTCCCACTGCTGAACTGTTCCCTTTGTGAAGAATTCATCTCAGGGTTGTTGCAATGAGGGCACAACACCAGCACAGTATTCACTCACTGCTGTGAAAGAGCCAAAAAGAAAGAGGTGACATCACACCTGAACCGTGCCCTGAATGACACCACAGCAACCACCCAAGCAGAGGCACCAAGACCTCCCATCCCCAGCACTGACCAGCTGCAGGAATTGGGAAGCCCAGGCAGAGCTCAGACGTGCCCATCATCAGTCCTCAGAGGTTGTAAGTTGATAACCTGGGATAACAAACACAGAAAATGAACCATTTTGGAGGCTGCCAGCACAGAGCTGTGCTGCTGGGGCACCACTCCTGTTCCAGCCCCTGGGAGCTCCTTGCTTGGCTCTCCCATCTCACCGTGGGCTGTACAGCCCAGTCAAACTCTGGACGTATTTTTGCTTTTTTTCTGTTCTAAATGTATCACATCCTAATCCCACTGCATGTCTAAGATGCCCGTGGTACATCAGTGAGTGCCCAGGAACAGGGACAATTTACAAACATCCTGACAGCCTCAAAGGTCTCATCCCACCCCTGTACAACCTCTGCTCATCACCACAAATCACTGGATTTACACTGAATTTTCCTGGCAGGAGAAGAAACTTTCTGTCAGCTCTAAAGGATGAAGAAATTCAGTCTGGAGACAAAACTTCCCAAGCCAGCAGCAGCCCTGGGCTACTGAGAGCTGCTCAAAGGCTGAGCTGGAGGTAACTCCTGTTTAAGAAGAGCTGTGAAAAGTAAAATATGCAAAATCATTAAGTGTATTATTTCCTACTATTACCCCAAACAAATTACTCTGGAAAATTACACTGTTTTTTCAAAATCACATCTGATCTGATAGTTGGTAATGAAAATAACAGGTCATTAAAATGGCAGTTATTACAAGTGTATGAAAAGTAAAGCCAAAGCATCAAATATAATGGTGTCATTGATACTTATTTTCTGCTATATCACTAACACCCTTTTTTATTTGTTTTGTAATAGAGTATTAAAAAATAAATATATGTACATAAAATGTTATCATTTGCAAAGTGTTAAGAATGTAGGGTAGGCGTCAAGCTAGAATTAACATCACATAAACAGAAATACATGATTTAATGTTAACTAAAACGTGGTACCCAGCAGGGACTGAGATACCTGGACACAGGAGAAGAGGACAGGAAGAACTGGGCTGATAGGTGAGGAAAGGTGCATGGTTAAATCACTTATCCCAACTTTTACATCCAAAGTGCTTTATGGAAACCAAAAACTTAAAGAAATAAAGGAAAGAAAATGAAAAAAGAAAGTTGCACCAGGTTTCACAGCCTTTTAAACTTGGTCACAGGAGCTCAATGCTGTTTCTTGGGCTTTGTTCACCGTTTTCCTCCTGTGCTGAAATACCCTGAAATTCCCAAATAGGGCCAGGTGTCCCTGGGGCAGCTCCTTGGGTGACATCCCAGCCCTGCAGTGATGGGTTCCCATTGTCCTCCTGGGCAGGGGAAGTTCCTCCTGTTCTGCAAAACAAGGGAGGAGGGAAGGGGAATGAGAGGGAGGGGAACAGGGGAGCCAAGCAGGGTCAGCCAGGAGATGGGAGAGCTTCAGCCTCCCCTGTGCCCAGCTGGGTGTGCTTTGGCACAGCACAACCTAGGGGAGGTAAAAATGAGAAAGAACATTAAAAAAGAGAAAAAAACATTAATTGGAGTGTGGGCTGAAGCACGGGGGTGCTTTGGTGTGTAAGGGCAGTGCTGGGTTCAGACAGCAAATTTTTGGGGCTGTTACTGAAAGCTGCAGTTCCTGAACATCCGTGGTGCTGATGCAGCCTTTGCACTCCAGAACCACCTGTGCAGTAAAATAATCACTGAAGTTCCTTTTAAGAGTAACAATTCTTGTACTGCAGAAAACAGCCCTTACAAATTCAGTTAATTGAAAAAATAAATTACATTCCTCAAGCGGGATTTTTTTCCCTCTGTTCCGCATGCTAAATATTTGGTCTGCATTCTAGAACAGAAATTAATTTTTTTTCATAAATTTTTGGGGGGGTCTCTGAGCTCTTTCTGCACAGAAAAACTCAGGCTGGCCGTGCAATTTTTGCTGTGTTTGAAGATGAAAATATTAATGCAATGTGTCCCCACAGCAAACACCACTGTGGATGAAGATGATGAAGGTGCACAGCAGTGCTGTTGAGCTGAGCAGAACAGCTCCTGACTAGACAAAAACTGTGGTTTTTTAACAGTGGGGTGTACCCGAGCAGTACATTGTGGGAATGTCTGGTGTTCCAGCAGCAGCAGGAGGAGGAGGATCCCATGGCTGGATGATCAGGCTCGGGCTCCCTGTTCTCCCAGGGAAGGCTCCGGAGCCGCGGGTTCCAAAGCTCGCGATTCCCCCCGAGTCTGCCTGGAGATGCAGGAGATGGAGCAACTGGGAAATCAGCAGAGCAGCAAGCTGAGCACTACAAATTGGTAAAAATTATTTAATACTGGGAAGCCGATCTCGTCTCCCCCTGGTAATTCTGTCAATTAAGCGGATGGAATTAATATTAATTATCAACGGCGAATTGTTTGCGAGTGTAGTAATGAATGGAGGAAATAAGAAGAAGCACAGCACATTTATGATGCAGAAGTGTTGGCTGTCTCTGAATATTTCCTCTGGAATCCCTTTTGGTTCCATTAAAAATTACTTTTAGAAATACAGTTTTTTAGTGTTTGAGTTACAAATCGGCCTGGACAGATTAGGAAGTGCCACAAAGTAAATGTGTACACTGAAATACTCTCTGATCCAAGAAGTTATGTTCACTTAAAAAAAAAAAATCAGAAAACAACCCACAGAGATGCTCAGCAAGAGTAGTCATCCCTGAAAAAGAGGGAAGAGCAGCACTTGGAAATATTTTAGCTGGAGAAGCAATCATTGGAATATCACTCCCACTCTATGCTGATGCCATCAACAGATTGCAATAACTTTCTTTTCATATTAGGGAAAAAAAAGTCAGAAGGAAATGGTAAACCTAGTCTATAAGCAAAAAAACCCTGAATCCCTGAGACATCATTTATAATTAGTTTTCACTAATAATTTTGATTAATCTCTGCCACTTTGCTCTGCACCTTCAAGGTGCCCCTTGGCAGCTGTTGGGGAACTTCTCCTCTGCCATTAGAGCAGGAGGTACCTTGGTTAGAACACCACTCACCGTCAGTTTCTGGAGTGTTTGACAGCAAGATTAGCACAAAATGAATCCTTAGAGGAATATATCCCTCCAGAACAACCTTCCTCCACCTCCAGAAGTTTTCCAAATACTCCCACTGGCAGATGGTGCAAACACAGGCAGGTCCACAGGCACGGGAATTGTTCATCACCACTCGTGCTGGGGGTTTTGGGACTTGCCACCAAGACCAGAAATGAAATTTTCCCTACTTGGGATCATTTTCCAGCTCTTTCTTACCTGAATTGGAAGGTGACAGCAGTTTCTAGGTTAGGAAAGGGAATTCTAGGTAACTTGTGTGGGCTCTGGGAGATCCAAGAAAGGGGAATAGGGGGCACGGGGCTAGGAGCAGCAATGGAAAAAGGGATACAAGCAGTGCTAATCCTTTTTTCAGGGCTATGTATAAAATGATGGATCCATTCTGCTGCTTGAGGGACATAAATATCGGTTATTAAGACAATCAGGATTTGTTCTTTGCAATTACTTTTTAATAGAAACATGAATCTCAGTTAAAGCCAGATTTACGTTCACCCTTGCCTAACCCAGTGCCAGGATCTTTGATCCCAAATTATTTATGAAGTGGGGAAATCTCTCCTGCATGGAGTATTTCTGCTTGAAATAGGCAATAGGTTCTTCCCAAAGGCCTTTGCACCTTTATTGCATAAAATAATCTGCTGCTGAAATGCATTTATAGGTGCAATATACAGTTATTACAAAAGCAGTCAGCAATAAAACTTAAAGGTTTAGGGCAGAAATTGAATAAAAACATCATTTCCCATTTGAACAGTGAAACTGAGACAGAGGGATCCCAGCAGGAAGATTTGGGCAAACACTCTTCCAATGGGAAACACCCACTGCCACCTTTCAGAGTGAAGGGTGCTGAAAGCCCAGAGGCAGAAACAGATTGCTGGGAAAAGCTCCTCATCCTGTCCATCCCACTGCCCAGCAGCTCCAGCTTCCCCCTTTCTCTTGGATCTGCATGTCAGACACCAGGGCTCCTGCAAGGCTCTGCTGGGATTTACTGTGGGCTTTTCCCTTTTATTTTTTCTTTTCATTTTTGCTGTAATTTCTGCCACTTCTCCCCATCCTGTCTTGAAGCATCACAAGAGATCCCACTTGGTTCTGTTCTGACTGGAAATGATCTCTAGGTTAATTCAGCCATGAATTTGGGGTCTGGGAAAGGCAGACTCACAGGGATTGGGGTTTCAGGTGGGTCCAGAGTAAGGACCCATGAGGGAAGTGACCCAGTCCCACCACCCTCCCCAGCCTCTTGTGCACTCCAACAGCTTCTGGTTTTAGCCAAAACCCTGATTCTCTCTTTTAATGAGTCTTTTGGAGTGTCAAAAGGCAAGTGAAGGCAAACTGAAGTTCTTAGGGAGAGGTTTCATTTGGGCAGGGAATACAGGGATAACAAATTCATGTGTCTCTCTGAATGGAGCATGTGCAGGTTTGGCTCCAGGAAGCAGAAATCATTTTTCACACTAAAAGCAGCTACAATCTTTTGAAATTCGTATTTAGCAAATAATTCTTAATAGTTCGGGTCCTTTGGCATTAACTTAAAATTAATTTTTAAGTAAATTGAGTGTAGTTTTATTTACAAGGCCGAGCTGCCTGCAGCTCCCAGCCCTGCTCAAGTGGGAGGAAAACCAACTTTACTCTGGTGTCAACTGGAATTTAAAGGAACTGGGACTCTGAATGCTCAGTGTGCTCCAGAGTGCTGCTCAGGATCGCATGAATCCCTTCTCTTTGAGGAGAAAAGCTGTCTGAATGTCACTCACGCTGCCCTTTATTTTTATCCATTAGACAAACAAAATGAATGATCACATTTATGTGGAAAAAAAAGCAGACCCCACGGGCTATACGGCGTGAAAAGAACTCTTTCTGCCCAGCAAGATAATGCTTGAAAAGGTGAATGAAAAGATTTTAGCAAAGAGGAAAATGTCCCTGTAGGACCCTTCCTAATTCTGAGCTCTTCAGCAACGTCAGCCTCGCTAATCCATACCTAGCTGTGAGTTCAAATGAAAAATTCATTAACTTTGTGTCCTTTAATTTATTAGGTGTAGCAACACTCCTCATCAGGGGAAGGGCTGAAAGGAGGGGACAATCAGGGAGCTTTTATTCTCTTGGCAAACCCACGGGCTCACAAAGGGACAGGACCGTTTGGGAGGAATTACCCTCCCTAATTAGAAGCTCTGGGACCGAGCAAAGGGAAAATGGAAAATCTGCCATCAAAGCCCTGCAACAGCCACGGCCACAACCACGGCAGGAGCAGGCAGTGCTGGAGGCTCCTCAGTGACCAGTTCACCCACAGCAGTGCACAAAGAGGGAACGGGAACAGGAAAGGCTTTTTCACAGAGAATTAAGCTGAAAGGTAGATTTTCTGCACCACGGCAGGGCTGGATGCTGCCTCACATCCCCTGCACTCACTGCTGGTCCTTCCTATCCCTGTGTTAGGGCAAACTGGAGAGGTTTTCCCAGCAAACTGCCTGAGGTGGGATGCAGGAGGTGAGAACAGGAAATACAGAGGATATTCAGTGATCACATCCACAGTGGAACCTGGGGGAACAACCACTCCTGCCTTCCTCTCAGGCTGATAGGATTTGGTTTTATTCCCAGTAACACAGTATTTTGTCCTTACATGACCCTCCTCGGTGTCCCTTCCCTCCCTCTTTGGAAAGGAATAAATAATTATCCTTATTTTCTGCCAGGAAGCACAGACAGTGAGTGGGGTGAGATGGACAGCAGCCAGGGCAGTGCCAGCAGCAGAGCCAGGGGCCAGGGCCCATTAACATTAATGCTTAATTAGTGTTTACATTTTCCAGGCAAAATGTAAACACATATCTGCAGCAGCCAGTGCCAGCTGTGATGGAGGGGGTGATGTTATCCAACAGCAATTTCCTCTCCTTTCAAAGGGGCATCTCCAGCAGGTAGGGCCACAAAGCAGCATCTGAATAGTGACACCTTTATTGTGCCCTACAAAGGACACAGCAGGGTCACATCACCAGTTCTGAGGTGAGACCAGCAAATATTTGGGTTGATGAGAAAGGGTAAGTAGTAAAAAAACAAAAAAAAACATGCAGAAAAGCCCAGCCCCTTTGAGAATGCTGCAGCAGTCATCTATGATTTCAATTATGGAATTACAAACTGCCTTGATAGCCATATGGATATAGGCTTTGAAGCCAGGAATTATTGTTCCCCAAATTAATTGTTCTTTGCAACAGCAGAAAACTCTGAACAGCTGTAAAAAATGTTCACAATGAAATCTGAGTGTAGTGGGGGTTAATCCAGGTTGAAATTTCTTTGCAGATATTAAAATGAAGTTCAGCTGAGCCAGAAGTTCATGAAATCAGCTTCTTTTGCTCACAAAGGTGACAGAGATGGCCCCCAACCCCTCCAAGGTGATGCCCAGCTAACCCAGACACACAATATTTTGGAGAACACGTCTCTCTGCCACCACTTGTACCTTCCTGAGGCTGCTTCCAAACCTCTCCTTCCTCGTGGTCCAAGTTCTCCCACTCCAGGGATCCCACAGACAAACAGCTGGAGGAGAAAATCACACAGCTGAGGATTTTCTGCTGCAATGACTGAAAAACAAATCCACAAATACTCTCTGTCACTGATACCTCTAAAACCTCTGTCACGGGGTGTTGGGGCAGCAGAGGTTTGTGGTTCCGTGGGGGATGGATGTGGCAGGGACAGGATACTTCATGTCTAGCTGTCACCAAGGGCTTTTTCCAATACTGGCAGTTAGGGCAGTGCAGCATCACCTCCCCTACACCCTGAGAGCCACATTTGGACTCCCTCCTCCTTTGGAATACCCCTGGAAAGAAGCTTTAGGGGCTGGGGAAGGTGAGAAGTTTCTTGGGCAGTGGAGCTGGAAGGAGATGGTTTTCCTGGGGGCAGGTGCACAGGCACCCATTTCCCACTCAGTCACTCTCAGCAGCCACTTGCCATGCTGAAAATCAAATGTGAATGTTGATTTTGTGCCAGAAACTGAGTCGCTCTGGAAAGGTGAAAAACTATCAAGGAGAACAACCACAATCAATGCAAAAACCAATATCACTGTAAACTAGGCATAAATGGCCATCAATGCACATCCTCTCTATAAGGAAAGGGGAGATATACAGGGGGTTAAGGCAGTTATTTAAAGAAGAAAGACTTAAAAAATGTCTGAAATTATCCCTGAGGTTGAAGACAACTCTCCCACAGTGTCTCCTAAAAGCTGCATAACCTAAAACTGTAAGAAGTGCTCTGGTTACCCAGCAAGAACATGAGCTCAGGTGAGCAGCACAGAGCTGGCAGGACATCACAGTTTGTTCTAAGAACAGTAAATAACACAGCTTTACAATGCTTTATTCCCTCTTATTTTGTGGCAGAGTTCAAGTTTTTGTGCTGTGACAAGCAAAGGAGCACCTGAACATGAACAGCATCACCGTGGCTTAGCCACTTTTAGTGACTTTTCTTCAAATGCAGTCACAGATATTATGATGTAGAGGAATTCCCCTTGCCATTATGAATTTATTGATGGCCCCATGGCCCCCAGAGCAGCCCCTAATCCCTGAGCCAGGACACGAGAGAGGCAGAAGGTGCAGGACTGTCCCTGCAGTGAGGTCAGAGTCACCAGACTCGTCTGCAGGTCGGTGCCACAGTTCCCAGTGAAGCACAAATCACAGGAATTGCTGTACAAATGCACCATTATGATTTTTTAGGATGTACTTGCATTTTTTTTTCAAAGCTTAAGTAGGAATTAAGCTCTGTGATTTCCCTCCCTGCAGGGATGACTTTAGCACAGGTGTCATCTGTCCCCGAGGCACCAGAACAACCAGACTGACCTCAAAGTGCACACGGAAAATTACACAGCACACAAAAAAGGGAAATTTAACCTGGAAGAAGAAAACAATGGCAAATATTGCTGTCCAAACAGAACTCATTTTGCAGTGCCCCACAGCCCTGCAGGTGATCAGTGCAGCCCCCAGAGGAGGTCTCACCTGGGGAAGTCCAGCTGACGCCCGGAGGCGCAGCTCCGTAACCTGGATGCTCCCAGGAATTCCCAATCCTTGGGAAGGAGCAGCCTGGAGTGACAGCAGGGAGGAACAGCAGGAAGCTTCTCTTTGTGTGCCACACCAAGCTGGGCTGGAGCATGTGAGGGCACAAAGGGTGGAAGTTATTTATTATGAAATAAACTTTGCAAAGGCTTAGCGAGACACCTTTGATGTTTCCAAAGAGCCCATCTGAGCTCAGTTTTGGAATAAAGTAGCCAGCTCAATGATATCTTAATTTCTTGAAGACAGTTGTTCAGTCTCTTTTCTATACTGTATGTTCCACATTAAGTCATTATCTATGCTGTTCACTCCATTAATTCTGCTAGTTTTATTAGCAAAGTTCTGCTGCCTGGTCCTGTAGCAGTGACAAGCATTTCTAAAAGCTAATCTGACAGATAATGACTCCATTAAGTGTTGAATACTAATTGGTTTACATCAGGGGCCTGAAATTAATTGATGTAAATAAATTAGCACCTGAGCATGCATCACCCCAGCTTTGGATTTTCCTAAATACCAATGATTTTTAAAGCTTGTATCTGCAGCAAAACGCAGCGGAATATAAACAGACAGGATGAGTAATTAAAATGTGGCAACAAAATAAGACTATCAAGATGAGCTTAACAAAGATTGTTTACCTATTGATGGAAAGGGTAGTGCCTGCCTGTACAGTCTGTTTACACTGCTCTGACTCCTGGAAAAGATACTTTTCTGACAGCTTCCCAAAGATATAATTATCATTTCTATAATAGCAGTGACACTGACCCCCACACCATTACTAAGATTTAGTAAAGTTCTGTGATTTGCAGGGAATGTGTCCTATTAATCACAACAATTTAAAAGTCAAGGCTTCAATTATTAAATCAAGGAATTAATACAAGTTATTTTGTTTTAAAAGGATAAAACCTCATTATAGTGGTGATTTGTCATTGGAGTGACACAAATAATGACTGATTCCTAAAGCCTGGGAGAGTGAGAGGGAGCCTGGGCTCCTTGGCCATGTCAAGAGCAGTCCATGGGTTAGAAGACACCAACAAATGTGGTTTATTTTTATATACAGATTTACTGTGTTCACTCGCACCTTTATAAGCAAAATAAAATCTAATATAAAGCAATAAAAATCTGAGAAGAATTCACATGCCTTGGGAAATTGGATGTCATTTGGAGCAGTGAAGGAAACTCAGCCCAGGACAATATGGAATCACAGAATTGTTTAGGTTGGAAAAGCCCTCTGAGATCATCCAGTCAAAACATTAATCCAGCACTGCCAGGGCCACCACTGACCCGTGTCCCCAAGTGCCACATCCATGGAGCTTGGAGTCCCTCCAGGAATGGGGACTGTACCCCTGCCCTGGGGAATTCTGCCAGGGCTGGACAACGCTTCCCATGGAGAATATCTGCACAACATGAGGAACCTGTGAGCTCCACCTCCACCTGGGAACTCACCTGAATCTCTGCAGGGCTGCTGGGAAGCTTTGGGGCAACCCCTGAGGTTGGTCAAAACGCCCCCATGAACTCCAGTCTGCTTTGGATCAACCTCCTGATTAATCCATGGATTCCAGGTCGGAGACACTGATGGCTTTTACATGCCCTGCAGAACCCTTCGTTTGACAGAACTACCATCACTGTGAAAACACTGAACGACTTAAAGTTATCCTGCACAGAGACGAGTCCAAAATTCCTTCCCAAACATCCCACCTATCCCTGCCCTCCGGCAGAGAGAAGCCACTCCCTGTGTCCCGTCCCTCCGTCTCTTGCCCCAGGTCCCTGCCCAGCTCTCCTGGAGCCCCTTCAGGCCCTGTGAGGGCTCTGGGGTCTAATTCCAGGTGGAATTCCGTGACTGAGCTCGGAAGGAGCCGCAGCAGCCCCGCTCGGGGGATGCTCAGTGCGGTCCGTGCTGCCGCAGCCGCGATCGCCGCTCCCGCCGTGCCCTGCCCGGACCCGCTCTGATCCAGCGCCGGCTCCAGCCCGGGGCAAACGGGCAGCCCGAGCTGGAAACAGCAAAACAGCAACCCCAGCGCTCCTCTCCCGTCCCCGGGCTCCTCCGGGGGCCGGGAGTGGCTCACCCCACCTTCCAGGGGACTCGGAGTTTGCATGAGCTACTCGTCACCGCTCTGGCTCTGAGCTGGAGTTTATCAGCTGCCTTCAAAACTGCCCCAGCCCGGGTGCAGGTCCTGTCCTGCACCAGGGAGCCATTTGTGGCGTTTACATCCCAGCTGGGCAGCTTTGGGGGGCTGGCTGGGGCTGACTCTCAGTGGGACTTAGAGAAACTCAGCAGCAAGCCCTGGTTTCCTCAAGGCAAAGCATTGAGAAAAATGCTAAAATTCTGTGGAGAATTTTAGCTTCTCAGGAAATGGATTGATACAGGTTTTGTGAGCATCCCTCATTCTCAAAACAACGGCTGCTGTTTTCACTTTGCTTGCCTTCCCCTTTGTGTCCATTCTCAAAACATGCTCTCTCTGCTCTCGACAACGGTGCTGGAGAGGCCTTGTGCAATTTGGCCAACCATGTAATTGTTAGCCAAAGGCTCTATAAAAGTCACCTTGTTACAATAAAGTAGCCTTCTGATCACGGAACTTTGGAGTCCTTCATTTCCTCCTCTGGGGACAGCGACAGGCTGGCACCCCCCAGAGCACCTGACAGAGTTTAGGAGCCCCCTAAACCTTGCTCACACCCCTGAAGCTGAGCTGCAGGGAGCAGGGCAGGGACAGCCCCTGAAAGCAGCTCTGATAAAAGCTGTCATTTCTTGGCCCCAGCACCCCAGAGATTCCTTGCAGAGCTATCAGCTTTAGTAATAAAGGTAAAAGACAAGAAGTATTAACAGCTGGGAAGAGATGCAGGAATGAACAAACCCTTGGTCACTTAAGGAGTAAAATACAGTTCCAAGAGATTAAACATTCTAAGCCTTTTAAAGTTTTTAAACATTGCCTTGAGCTACATAAGAAATTGGAAAGATTTAGGAATTCCACGTTCCCTGACACAGCCTTCCTTTGAAAGCTTTCACCCCAGAGTGTGGGAAACTGTGCAAAGCATCAGCTCTGGGAAAACTTCAGCCAACATTCACCTCATTCAGGTACTGGGCCCAAACCAACTAACAGCACTTAAAATCCCAGGTTGGTTTGGCTTGGAAGGGACCTTAAAGCTCATCCAGTGCCATAGCAGGGACATCTTCCACTGTCCCAGGGTGCTCCAAGCCTGTCCAACCCAGCCTGGGACACTTCCAGGGATTCAGATGGATAAAAAGCTTTCCCTCCCTATAAAAAAAAGCAGCAGAGCCCCTCAAACCTAAAGCAGCATCCTTGAGGTGGGGACAGTGTGGCCCCGTGCAGGTGTGGAGAGGTTTTGGTGTGCTCCATCCTCTTCTCCATCTTCAAATCACTGTTAGAGCAGCTTCTCTCTGACCTCACCTGTGCAAGGATTTTGATTCAGCCACCACCAGAAGCACTGGAAAATCATCAGGAGTTAAGCAGGGAAAATTAATTACAGGAATAAAACTTCCTCGAGTCTCCTCATCAGTATTTAAGTATAATGACTATTTATTAGTCAGAGTAATGGACAACAGAGCTGAAAGGGTGCAGGTTTCCAGTAGTCACCGTGCATATGCTTAATGAGCATTCAAAAGACATAATGAATTAGGATTCCCCTGTTGGGCACTGAGTATTTCTTCATTAAATTCTAATGAACTGGGAAGAGTATCAGGTTTGCTCGTGCAGTGTAATTTCCCCCCTTTTTATGGTTATGTTTACATGCATTTAGCTAATCCTCATCATCCTTATGACAAAGAAGTGCTGAAAAAACAAGTTTGTTAGGAATGGAAGGAAGATAAATATGCAGAGACAGAAGAGTCAGCAGCACAAATTGTGTGAAATGATAGAATTTGTGCTGTACCCCACAGAACCCATAACCCCCAACCAGACATTGCTTTTTTCTTCAGGAACTGTGGGATGAGATGAAATCTCATTTAGTAATAAGATTATGGCAAATGATACGTGGTTTCATTGATTACCACCTTTAGGAAAAGGAGGGACAGACTCCTAAGAGCACACCCAGCACATGAGAGGGGTCAATGCAGATAAATCCAAATTGCTCATCACAGAACTGATGGCAAAAACAGCCCAGAAAAACAAATCCATCTCATCGAATGGCTCCTTCACGTGTGCCCATGCTGTCCCCAGAAGAGTGCCCTGGACAAGGCTGGCTGGGCTGTGCACACCTGCACCAGAGAAACAAACCCCAGGAGTCTGAGGTGTTGGGGACTCTTCTGAAGGGCATCGAGAGGAGCTCCCGAGGCTTTGGAGGCTGATGTCTCCACATCCCCAGCTCCTGTCAGTGAGTTCCACAAGTAATTTCCTCCAAGTACGTGGTGGTTACAGAGCAAGAAGCACAAAACCAATAATCTGTGCTGACATCAAGTCAAAAAATATTTTCAGAAGGGTAAGAGGGTTTGAAAGAGAGGATGAAAGCAGCTGCAGCAATCCCACGGTGTCTTCACGCTTTTCCAGAATCGTGGCAAGCTGGAAATCCATTTGCAAGCCACTTGTGGTCCCTGTGTCCCTGCTGGGGTCAGAGCCACCGCCCCCCCCCGAGCCCAGAGCTGCCCCAGCCCTGCTCCTCCTGCTGGCAGCTGCTCAGGTGACAGTGGCACCTGGTGGGGACCGGGCCGGGTCCCCGTGTGGTGGCACTGCCCCTGCAGTGTCCCCTTCATCAGCACCTCCCACATCGAAATCCAGGGGATTAGAACTCTTCATCTCCTCCCTGCCTGGTGGCAAGACTAGCAAAGCAATTAGGCTGCTATGGCAATTTTATGGTGCTTACAAAATTAATTAGCCACTTATTAATTAAAATTTGTCATTAATATTATTATTATTATCTTTTCTTTTAATTCATTCTCTTCTCGAGCTTAGGTTTTTTTTCTTAGTTTTGTTTTTTTTTTCTCCTCTTCCTTTGTGTTTCTTGTTTGCTTCCCAGGATGGACACGTCCCATCCCAGCTCTCCAGCCACAGGGAGGCCCTGGATGGGGAGCTGGGATCTTCAGGATGAGTTGACAGAGCCCCACGATGTCCAGAGAGTGAGCACAGCCCTGGCAGGGCACATGCAGGACTTACCAGGGAAAGCCTGGCATAAATCAGTGTTTAGGTCAAAGGACAAATTCTCTTTTTTTCAGAGACCTGGGATGGCTCCTTTTTTTTTGAGCAGAGGAAGCAGATGAAGCCTGGCGATGTGGAATCTTCCCAAAGAGGCAGTTCCTGGAGGATAATGTCGTTCAGAGGTTGGAAACCACAGCACTTGTTCTTTGTGGACCCCAGCCAGGGATTTTTTTGTTGTTGTTGCTTTTTGTTTGCTTGTTTTTTAACTCCACGTTGGGAATAATCTCCGAGAGACAGTTTCATAAAATTTTACATTAATTTAAGACCAAAGTGTATTTTATTTGTACCCTTGCCAGGATTTTGAAGCCTCCCTCCCAGGCTCCTGTCCTCTGTTACAGCATCTCCAGAGACTCCTTTGATGCTCCTAGCATGAGAGATCCCACCACCCCACAACGCCAGAGATTGTCGGAGTTGGAAACTTTCCCAGAACAAGTTTGTTGGTTAAAGGGCTCTGTTTGTGATGAAATATGGCTCAGTCCACAGGGTCTTACCTTCAGTGCTCTCACGCTGTTGTCTCAGACACGTGGAGCAGCGTCGCGCTTGACACGCCCCTCTCTCCTGTAAGAGACACCAAAGAACTTTATTATTGCCAATAAAACTCCTCCTGGGGCTCAGCGCGGCTGTGCCTGCTCTGTCCTCAGCTCTCCTGGAGTTTTACAGCCCAGATCTGGGCCAGGCAGTGCCACGGACACGTCCTGGGTGGATGTGACCTGGTGATGCCCCGTGGTGGCCCGGGGGGAAGCAGCAGCGCCGCGGTGGCACCGGCAGTGACAATCCCTGGGCACGGAGTGCCACCACGGCCCGGGCTCACCCCCGGCAGGTCAGGGAGGGGATTCTGCCCTGCTCAGGTGAGATCCTGACCAGGGACCCCAGTGGAAAGGGTGTGGAGCTGCTGGAGTGAGTCCAACAGAGACCACGGAGCTGCTCCGAGGGTGGAGCCCCTGTGCCGTGCAGCCAGGCTGGGAGAGCTGGGGGTGCTCACCTGGAGAGGAGAAGGCTCCAGGCAGAGCTCAGAGCTCTTCCAGGGCCTAAAGGGGCTCCAGGAGAGCTGGAGAGGGACTGGGAACAAGGGATGGAGGGACAGGACACGGGGAATGGCTTCCCTCTGCCGGAGGGCAGGGTTAGCTTGGATTGGCACAGCACAGCCTGGCGGGGCCGCAGCCACTCCTGGGGGTCTGTGTGAGGGCAGGGGGACAGGGGCTCTTTTGGGGTGCAGGGTGGAGAAGGTGTTCGGGACCAGTGCTGAGTGCAGGATCAGAGCCGAGGTGCTCAGCAGTGCTGGGTGCTGGGTCAGTGCTGGGGTACAGGGCAGTTTTGGGGTGCAGGGTCAGTATCGTGGGTGCGGGATGGGTGCTGTGGGTGCAGGATCCGTGCTGTGTTCAGGGCAGTTTAGGGGTGCAGGTCGGTTTGGGGCTCACCCCGGGGCTGTGTTCAGGGCGGTTTTGGGGTGCAGGGCAGTTCGGGGTGCAGGGCAGTTTGGGGGGCAGGGCGGTTCGGGGGGGCGGGCGGGTTTG
>VWZV01017159.1:64912-78762 GCA_013397155.1 Irena cyanogastra | reverse complement strand
TCCTCCTCTTCTCTGGCTAGAAATAAGCTATGCACACTTTGTTTTGATTTTCTTGTTAAATATGTTATCACAGAGGTGTTACCAACCTCTCTCATTGGCCCAGCTTTGGCCAGTGGCATGGCCATCTTCAGAGCCATTAGGGATTGGCTGTGCTGGACATGGTGGAAGTTTCCAGAAGCTTCTTACAGAATCTACCTCTATGGCCCCCCCACTACCAAACCAGGCTGTGTGAAACCAACATAGTCATCCAGGTCAGTCAGCACTTAGGGCTATGTTGCATGTTCAGAATCTCTCATTATATGTTCTGCATCTCTGGTAGCATACTAGTGAGCATACTTCTTCAGAATTCATGCGCCTCCTCTATCTACACAAACTTTTTTTTGATAAGTGGCATTTTTGAGAATATTTATGACAACCTCTACAAAAGATGCTGCTGTACAACTGTTTAAGATTCAGCTGCTGTTGGAACCTCAAACCAGGGCCTGATCAACATTGACAGCACAAAACTCTGTAAGATTAGTGCTTTGTGTTTATGTCAGGTTTTCATCCTGTGCTGGTTTTGGCTGGGATGGTGTTAATGTTTCAGATTTGTGCTGGAGATAGTATTGATAACTCAAGAAAATTTTCATTATTGCTGAGAAGTGTCAGGGCCTTTTCTGGTCCTCCTACCACCTCATCAGAGTGGGTTGAGGGTACACCAGGGCCTGGGAGGGGACACAGCTGGAAGAGCTGACCTCAGCTGACATAAGGGATATCCTAGTGCTGTGGTCAGTATACAAAGAGAGTGGAAGAAGGAGGAAGCAGAGGGGACATTTGAAATGAAGGTGTTTGTCTTTCCCAGTTACACGTGATGGAGCCCCACTTTGCTGGGGATTGTTGGACACCTGCCTGCCCATTGGAAGTGACAACTGAATTCCTTGTCTTGCTTTGCTTGCGTGAGCGGCTTTTGCTTTACCTATTAAATTGTTTGTAGCTCATAATGTTTTTTTACTTCTACCCTTCTGATTCTTTTCCCCATTCCACCAGGGGGCCATGAGCAAGTGCCTGTGTGGTGTTCAGTTGCTATCCAGGGTTAAACCACGACACCCTCAAATAGGCAAATAAAATGCTGTGCCCTGACTCAGTGCATCACGAGAGGGCAGGGAATTGTTTGCTTGCATTGTACTTCAGGTGGTCTGTCTGCTGTTATGTAAGGCTTCAGAAAGGCTGCTGATGTGCTGATGTGTGAAGCTGACAGACAGGGCATGTGAAAATATTCCTATAAGTCATCCCCATTTTCTTCAAGAAATATCACAAAGGATCTGTAAATCATGATAAAATTACTTTTGTTGTTCTTGTAAAAGTGTGTTATGTGACTTACATAAATAAGGTCGTGCATTGTCCAGTATTTTAGGAAATTAGCTGGAATATTGGCAGCATCAAGGCTAAAGTGTTGTTTTGAGAGTTATTTCAAGACACTGCCTCCATGTGTGTCATGCCACATGCTTCTATTTCTGGCCACTACGTGTATCTGCAGTAAAATGAAATTATTAATGCATAACAATATCCATTCAGTCTCTCCCTGTTTTGAACTTTTATCTATAAGAAATAGTTTCCCCATTGTGTTTTGTATGTGAAGTTGTTTCATGAAGTTACCCTTATTTATACAGAGCTTTAAACTGTAGCCTGTTTGCAAGAGTTTTGTTTCATATATTTAAAGACTTTTTTGAGCCTGGACCTGCAGACCATTTGACTATATAACGTACAATACAGTGTAAAAAAACCAGCTCAATATCACATACAGAAAGTGTGTTACATGGCTGAATTCAGCAGTGTGGGCTCTCTTAGTGGTGAGTCCAGCCACTTGCCACATGCACCAGACCTTAAAGGGTGGTCCTGCAGCAGCACATGTCCTGACAAGATGAGTTCAGGTGGAAGACCGAAAGGATATTCCTGAATTTGTTTGCAGTTTCTTCACCTGGTTCATCAGCAGAGAAGTAGCATCACTCAACTGATTTGCACATTGTCTCCTATCATTTGTAAGTCCATGCTGAACAGCCCAGCTTGGGATATACCACAGAGCCACTACAGTAGCACAGGCATGGCAGCAACAACGCCCTTGTGCTCATGGTTGAAGTTCTCCTTTGTGCTTCCTCCTGCCCTGGCAGCATCCTTGCAGAGATACATTTGCAGGTAAATCCAGTATCAGTAGACTAGATCAGGAAGAGATGGCTTGCAATAAAACCTTAACCAAATTTTTTTTTTATTTCAAATCCAACACAGGTGTCTTGTTGCACAGGTAGAGCCTGAAGGGGCAGTCACTAGAAGGAGGGAGGAAATATTTATGTTAATATCACCCCTTTTTCATAATGATCAAACAATTGTGCTCTTTCCCTGGAAAGCATGCAGATATCCAGTAATGTGGAGGGCACCAGTGTTTGGGCAAGTCCTGAGCAAACCCATAATGTTTGGAGAAGTTTGCTGCTCACTGATGACTGGACAGGAAATCACGAAAGGTCAAAGCTGGAAGAAATTGTGTCTTGGAACCAATTCAGCTTGTTTATATAGACCTTCCAAATGCATACCCACCATACTCTTTCAGACACCACTGCTACTATCAAGCATTTGATGACAATAAAGTAGTGAAATATGATCAGGAATATTTATTTGATCTCCATCATCTTTTATTTCTCTATAACCAGGCTAAAGCTGGAGGTAGCTCACAGCAGTAGCTGATGGATTATCTGACAAATTGTTCAAGACATTTGGAAGGGGTTTATTAGTCCAAAGCCAGTGTACACTAGAACTAGACAAATGATCCAATATTCTTATTCCTTTCCAAAAGCCAATGAGTTTGTTATGGAGGTGAGCCGAGAACTACCCTGAACAGTGCCAAATATTTTCCAGAGTCAGGAACTACTGAGAAAAAAGCTCCTTTTTACTGCCAAATGCCTGAGGCCAGAAGAGAACATTGTTAAATTTCACTGTAAGAAAACCTGAATCCAGCAGATGTAGAGGAGTGACCAGAGATGCCAGGTGAGTACATGATGCCATGTAGAACAGTAATACCTGCTTCTTTAGGCAAAACATTTTTTAAAAACTATAGGAAAAGAGTACAACTCCTAATTGCCACCTCATTAGCCAGCACTCATGGAGAAGGGTGAGGAAAAAAGAACAGCTGAGAGGACAGAGTTCCTCCAAATTTCATTGATCTGTGTACCAGATTCCAACACATGCCAGCACTATTTATTTGCAGCTGTGGGGGGATCACACAATAAAACATTCACTGGCTTCCCCCTATATTCTCTATCTGCAGAAGTTAAGATCTCAGAAGAAGTCATTCAAGGACAGTCTGCTTTTTTCACCACCACCACCATGGTTCCCAAGCACTCTCACAACCACTTTTGGTCACCTCAGCCTGCCCTCTCCTGAAGTTTGGATTCATTACTGCAGCCCACCATGCCTCTTGGTGCCCATTAACCTGAGCTGGTGCCAGACCATGTGCTTGGAAATGCCGCTATTTCCCCCTCTCTCCAGAGGCCCTGAGAACACAGTGTTCCTGTGTCTTTTACCCCAGCAAGCACGCTCTCCTCAGTGCTCTTCCTTCCAGCTGGCCACAGCATTACAGCCCCAGTATGCCAGCTTCACTTACGCCCCTAAAATGCATGGTCACCTGGTGATGCAATCTGATGCCCAAGGCTGTCTATCACAGATTGCCTGCATAAAGCTGCTCAGTAAAATGCTTTGCCTTTTTATCAAAAATAACTGAATTAGGAGTTGCATTATAAATTTAAAAATTCATTCTCTTAGAAAGGTAAATGCTTTGTACATGTTTCCATGGTCCATCTGATGACACAAAATCTGTTATAAAGAAGTTAAGTTATAGATGATTATGGGTGTGTCAGACCACCAGGTTAGTCATACCTCCTTCTAGTGAGTATTGGCATTTCTCCCCTTAATAACTAATAAATGATAATTCATGACAACAGAAAGATAATTACAAGTCAAAGTAATTATACTGTGCAGGTAAAATATACCTGAATAAAAGCACTGTCAACAAGGTGAGAGCAGTAAGAACAATTCATCCATCAATAATTTTGTGCTTGTATCCTTTAAGGATGATTAGTTACAAGACAAGGTAGCAGCCCCCTATATAAAGCAGTCATAGACTCACATGACAACCAGTTAATGGGGACCAGATTTTTAAGCACAGAGGCACGACCTTGCAAGACTTATGGAAACATCTAGGCAATATATATGAAGAATTATTCACTTGGACAATAGGGAAAGATGTACTTAGGCGTCCTAGTCTGGCACACAATAATTCTTTAAGTCATATACACACTAGTGTGCTGTTCTAACCTTCTCAGACATCACTTGGTGAAGGTCAGTGTTTCATGCAATATAATGAATTTTAGAATTAAATCCAATTTCACTTTACTGGTGCCCTGACTTTAGAGGTTCTTAGACTAGCCTGGCAGGAGGTCCTGAAAAGAACATTTTTACTTTAGCCTGGAGCAACTCTCCTCCAGTGATAGCTGCAGACCAAAAGTGCTGCACAAAACCAGAAAGGTACTATTTCCAACTATTTCTTTTGAAGCAGGTTTTCACAATACCATACTGCTTTGTCAGCTTTGAAGAATAAGGGAATTCTACGAATATAAAAGGCTGACAGCCAAAAGCATCTGCAACAAATAATGATGCTAGAAGTTGCTTTTCTTTGAAGAACAACCAGAATCAATAGGATTCTAGCACAAAGTGGAAACTTCCAGTAAACAGAGCAAAAAGAGCAGAGAAAGCACAGGTTTTCTCTCCAAAAAGAACATTGGGAAAAAAGAAGGAAAAAGAAAAACAGAGACAGATCTAACTCATAGTGGTGAGAAATGAGACCTTTCACTTACAGTGGCGACTATTAGCACTTCTCACTGCACAGACAGAATGGCAGCAGCTGCTCTTTCATGAACAAGACTCAGCATTGCTGAGATGCACAAGGAAAACACAAGCCTTGCTTTTACATAGTCCAAGTAGAGATATTGCCCACAAAGTGTTCTTGCAGTCACTTATTCAGAAAACACTTTACTGGGATGTGTAAACTGTGTCCTGAAGTTTTCTGGGCAACCTGAAGTCTGGAGCTGTTTGGCTTCAGAAACCTGGGATGAACTTTCTTCCCTAACATTTTATTTTCAATACAGATATGATCACAGAATTGTATAATGGTCTGGATTGGAATGGACCTTTATTAAAAATCATCTAGTTTCAAAACCCCTTCTTCATCCCTCTCATCATCTTGTTGGACCTCCTCTGGGCATGCTCCAGCAGTTCCATGTCCTTCCTGTGCTGGGACCCCAGAGCTGGATGCAGGGTTCCAGGTGGGGTCTCAGCAGAGCAGAGCAGAGGGGCAGAATCCCCTCCCTGGCCCTGCTGCCCACACTGCTTTGGATGCAGCCCAGGACACATTTGGCTTTCTGGGCTCTGAGTGCCCATGCCTGGGTCACGTCCAGCCTCTCACCCACCAGCACCCCCAAGTCCTTCTCAGCAGGGCTGCTCTGATCTGTTCATCCCCAGCCTGTGTTGGTACTTGGGCCTGTGTTGGGCTTGCCCCCATGAGATTTCCATGGGCCCACTTTTCAAGCTTGTTCAAGGTCCTCAGAATGGCATCCTGTCCTTCAGATGTGTCAGCTGCACAATTCATTTTGGTGTCATCTGCACACTTGCTGAAGATGCACTTGATCCTTTTGTCTATGTCATTGATGAAGTCATTGAACAGCACTGGTCCCAGTATGGACTCCTGAGGGACAGCATTCATCACCAATGTCCAGCAGGACCCTGAGCTATTAATCACTACCCTCTGGCCACCACTAACTAACCAATTCCTTATCCATCAAAGAGTCCACCCATCAAATCCATCTCTCCAATTTAGAGAGAAGGATGTTGGGGGGGGCTGTATCAGAGACTTTACAGAAGTCCAGAAAATTGACATCTGTAGCTCGTCTCTGCTCCAGTGATGTAGTTTTTCCAACAAAGGCCACTAAGCTCATCAGGAAGGATGCAGCTTGGTGCAGCTGTGCTGGATGTCTTGAACCACCTCCCTGTTCTCCCTCTGCCTTAGCACAGCTTCTCGGAGGATCTGTTCTAGGATCTTCCCAGGCACAGAGGGAAGGCTGACAGGGTGGTAGTAACCAGGGTCCTCATTTCTACCCCTTATAAAGATGGGTACAATGTTTCCCCTTTTCCAGTCCCATGGGACCTCACATGACTGTCATGAGTTTTCAAATATCATGGAGAGTCGCTTGGCAGCTACATCAGCAAAATTGCTCAGGACTCTGGAATGTATCTCATCAGGTTCCATGGATTTACATACATTCAGGTTCCTCAGATGGTCACAAACCTAATCTTTACTTACAGTGGGAGGGACTTTGCTCCCTCAGTCCTCATCTGCTGTACACCCACTTGAGAGACGTGAGAAGAGAGGGTGTCATTGAAGACTAAGGCAAAATGTCAATTACTTCAGTCTTCTTCTCATTCATTTTTACCTGGTTTTCAGCATTGTTTATCATTGTTTACACCTTCTTTGCCTTTCCTTTTCTGGTTAATGTACTTGTAGAAGCCTCACTTTAGCCTTCCTCACCTCATCCATACACAACAAAACTGATAAATACTTTTTAAAAGTCACAAAACCTTAAGTATGTACACTAAAAGGGATTTTTTCAAGGAAAAACAGGAGGGTGTCACTCATATTACCTTATCTTACCTCTATTTTCTGAAGTGCCAACAGAGATTCCACAACCAAGACAAACTGTCTTCCTTCCTTTATTTCCTGTTTGGGAACACCTTCTCTCATTGGTTCGTTCAGTGCTGGCTCAAGGGGGCAGGAGAAGAGCAGAATTAAAAGGACCTGGGAGAGAGTCAACAGATGGCCCTGGAGAGCAGTGGAGAAGGAAGAAAAATCCCTCTGATTCACAGTTAGGCAGTTTGCGCAAGGCTAGGGAGCGAGGAAACATGACAAGCCAAGGAAGAAGCTGCAGGAAGAGGGTGAGCATGTCTTCTCAGTCTTCTGTTTCCTACCAAACAGAAAGGCTGGACAGTTATTTCCCCACCCTTCACCTGTCTCTACCCCTGCCCCTTTCATTCATTTCATGTTTCTCCAATCCATATTTAATCTCTTGCTTCAGCCTTTTTAAACTGCCTCACAAGGGCATTTGGGCTCCTGATGTTAAAATTGCAATGTTTTCAGTTCCTTCTGATGGTTAAGGCCTAACAAAAATTGATCCTGAAAAGTACAGCAGAACAAACCAAACAAGATTGTTTCACGTGGAAAAATATTAAGTTTCAGAATTGGAAATATTTTGTGACCATGCTGTGATGTTTAAAAACTTTCCTTGAAGACTTTCCCAATCCAAGGCAAATTTTTGAGCAGAAGCTTGAGGAATATCTTTAAGTATAGAATGTGGTTTTATAAAGCCCTGTCTGTGGTTAGCACATTGAGCACATCTATATACTACAAACATGGCCTTAGCCCCTTAGTGTTCTCTCTTGCATTTTTTCCAGGAAAGTTTCATTATGATTCTGGTTGATGTTTCTAAAGAAAGGGAATTGCAGTTCTCTTAATAGTCCTTGATCTGTTTCATCAACAAGGACACTTACACATTCTCATCTGCATGTGTGAGTTGCCCATCAGATAGGCATGTCATAGTTCACTGTTATGAAGAAAGAGGCCACTTATGGGGAGTACTGGTCTGAGCAGGAGAAAGTGCAGGCATTAGAAGTCCACTAGCTTAGACTAAAGATAACTGGGGGAAAAATATGGCTAATTCCTCAGTCTCCAGTCCATTCCCACATGTTGCCCTACAAGAAGACTAAAGTTGTTGTGTATTGGAATGTTGGGGGACACAGGACAGATGATGGACTTTGGACTTGGCTACCATAAGAGATTTGATAACAGGATGCCTTGGCAAGAGCAAACAGAACTTTGAGGATTAAAAGAAGATTCAATCAGATAGGTTTACCAGAAAAAGAAAATCTCATTTAACTCGGCAAGCAAGAGATGTCATTATATGCATCAGTTTGTGTATGTGATTTTAAGCTGATTATTGCAGTACACATTACTAGTCTCCCTAAAATAGTATATAAGCGTTTGTATGCCACAATAAAATCGGATTCTGATCACCGAATCAGCCTCCCCCTCTCCCTTCATCGCCAACAGTTGTGCTAATTCCACACCAGACTGTAGATTGCCTCCTTACATTTGCCTGACTGCCTACAGTCCTGTGCCCTTGCTTAGTGTTAGCTGAAGCTGCACTAATCTGTGACAACCATGCCCTAACCTTATCCCAAAGCTGTGAAGACAAGGAAAGTTGCAATAGAAAAGAGCGGCCACCAGTGCTTGATGTAAACTCATTTTGATGGAAACTGTGGAGGTTTTGGAAGGAAGGCTGCATTGAGACACCTTAAGCAACACCTTAGAGGAGTCAATGTTTTTTGTAATTAGGCAGCTTCAGTCCCTTTATAGTTTTAAGCACACGTGCGTATGGCCTGCTTGGGAGACACTCCACACTGCATCTTTCCATACCCACAGAATTAAGGCTTTGAACAATGTAGTAGAAAATATCTTATGTTATTGTACATAGAAACAAAAGCCTCACATCAGCTCTCTTTGCTGTTGATCTTCAGAGGGACAGATCTGCTGAGGCAACACAAAGAAACTGTATTTTGAGATTATATGATCTTTAAATATTGAATAATATGTGCACAGAATGATCTGTGTTGCCATGCCATCACTTATAGACTCCCAGTGTTCTAAGCTTCACCTTCCCTGGCCACAGGTTAATCCTTGCCTACCAAACACCCTTTTTTTCCCCAAAGTTATTTCAAAAATAACCACTTCTTTTTGTGCAGCAGCTGAACAGAATCTGGCTGAGCTTTCTTCCAGAAGGTTGTGAAAACTAAAACTGATGAAAGGATGTCACTTGAGAGACAATGCTAAATGCCAGCAGTTTGTGAGTGGACACCATTTCTGGTGGTGTATGTTACTAGGTGGTCCATGTAAACGCAATAAATTTATAACCTGAATTTTATCTACAAGTATCTAAATGTAGGCCTGCAAATCCTCTTGGAGATTGTGTTGGGTTTGCATGGCCAGGGGTTTTGGTAGCAGGAGGGGTTACAGGGCTGGTTTCTGTGACAAGCTGCCTGAAGCTTCCACTATGTCTGGCAGAGCCAATCGCACCTGGCTTCCAGACAAACATGTCACTGGCCAAGGCTGGGCCAGTCAGTAATGGTGGTAACACCTCTGTGATAACAGGTTTAAGGAGGAAAACAAAAATTGATTGGGCAGACATAATTGTGGTCAGAGAAGAGCGGAGTGAGAGCTTGTGAGAGGAACAACACTGTAGACACGAAGGTCAGTGCAGAAAGAGGGACACGAGGTGCTCCAGCAGGTGCTGGAGCTGAGATTCCCCTGCAGCCTGTGGTGCAGACCAGGCTGAAGCAGCTGCAGCCCATGAAGGATCACAGGCATGCAGAGATCCACCTGAAGCCTGTGGAGGAGACCCACACCCGAGCAGGGGATGCCTGAGAGGAGGCTGTGATCCACTGGGAGACCTGTGCTGGAGCAGGCTCCTGGCAGGCATCTGCAGACCTGGGGAGAGAGGAGCCCACAGCAGAGCAGATTTCCTGCGAGGACTTGTGATCCCATGGGGGACCCAGGCTGGAGCAGCCTGTCCTTGAAGGACTGCCCCCCGTGGAAGAGTGAGTTGCAGCAGTTTGTGGAGGACTTACCCGTGGGATGGACTCACATTGGAGAAGTTCATGGAGAACTGTCTCCCATGGGAGAGACCCCACACTGGAAGGGGAAGGAGTCTCCTTCCTGAGCAGTGGGAGAAACCGTTCCCCATTCCCTGTCTCCATGTGCTGCTGGGGGAAGGAGGTAGAGCTGGGAAGGAGGGAGAGGTGGGGAGAAGGTGTTTTTAAGGTCTGTTTTTACTTCAGAGTATCATCCTACCCTGATTTTGTTAGGAAAAATGCAATTAATATCCCTGAGCTGAGTCTACTTTGCCCATGACAGTACTTGGTGAGTGATGTCCTCATCTCAACTTGTGAATCTTTCTCTATATTTTATCTCCCCTGTCCAGCTGTGGAAGGGAGTGATAGAGAGAGTTTGGTGGATCCTGTGCTAAGGAATGCTGCACTCAACTACAAATCTTAACTGAAAGGTGGGGTTTGGGTGCCCAGTTGCAAGCTCTGTGCTCATATCTCTTCTGGGAGATTTGAGTACCTCTTTAAAAGCCTGTTGTGGACCAAAGTTTCAGCAGCACTACTCTCAAGCAGTAGTTCAAGCCAGTAGATTCAGCAGTACAGTAACATTTGGAAACTGTGTTCTGTAAGAACACCTGTCTGCAAGAAACACCACAACTCTGCTTTCTCACATGAACTGATGTCAACAACATGCACCCATGCTCTTTTGCAATGGCAATAGCCTTACTTTTCTCTTATTTTTATGGCTAGGTACCTTACAACATCCAGAAATTATTAAAAATACCAAAACTGCAGGAATAATTACAAAATACACAAAATGGCTACAAGCAGCAGGAGATCAGTTTGAAAGTTTACAGTGAAGGCACAAAAGGAGCTCTTCTGAGGCTCGGCTCCAGCCACACAGTGACCCTACTTGCTGCCAAAAAGTCATAGGTGTATAGCACACCAATAGGTGGGTAAACATGAGTGGACGAGGAGGGGGGAAATGGTGTAAATGGTAAGTTGTGTGTCTGTAGTACATTAACTCAAATACCTTTTCAGTCGTGTCCTACACGTTCAGATAATGAACTTACATAAGCCGTATTTTGAGAGTTTAAATTAGGAAAGCATTTATTATTGAATTATTGCATGAAGGACTGTGAATGGGAAGAAGAGAACATGAAATCAAAGAGCTGATCTGAAGCAGATTTAAGAAATTTCTCTGAATGTGCGAAGATAGTAATGTAGCAAGTAAAAAGGCACTGCAGTCAAATATACTTTTGTCTTTCAAATGGCTCAACTCCGCATCGCACTTTTGCTTAAGCTAAAGTTTCTGTGACCCATTAAGCAAATGCACTAAAAACAAGAATTCTCTGCAGAGGCAGATTTGGGTTGCAAAGTGGACCCTGCATAAAATCTCAGTTACAGTGAAGTAGTGAAGCATGCTTTATAAAACCCTAAGATCACAGGAGGTGCTTAGGTACACACCTACAGGCAGTAGCTGTCGTTTTCCTGTCACGCAGAAAGTCCTCCCTGGACACCACACACACACAAACACACGTACCCTCCACTCTCTCCCAACACTTCAGGCTCTGCATACAAAATTCAGCCACCCAAAAAGCTAAGATTTTGTTGCACCAAATAGGTGTTCCTCATCTGTTCAAAGACCTGCCAGATTGTCATAAACAATGTGACTGTTCCAGCTAGATGAAGACTACTGTCAGAGGGTATTTTTAGATCTAATAGAATACTTTTTTATATCAGTCACACCCTCAGTTTCCTCCCCTCCCAAAGAGCTTTTCCTTTTGGGCCATATGTTAGGATATGTCTCAAGTTGCATCTTTCCTCCACAATGTCAAGTGATGACAGGTGAATTGCCACCCTAAGTGCTGTGTTCTATCAAAAGAGCAATTCCAAAGCTGCACTCCAAATGGCTACAGAGGAAGGACCCTGGTGCTAACTAAAACCAGTATTTATGAAAAGTAAACACAATCTGCCCTTTCTCTCTGTCATCTGTCAAAGCATTCATTACTTGCTTCATTAATTTTGCTTGTTAGGCCCTCACTGTTGAGCTATTACTGTCATGTGGTCTAACTATGGTTACAATATACATATGCAAGTCACTTCTTTTGCTTAACAGACTGGGTTGGTTTTGTTTGCTCGGTTGCTTGGTTGGTTTTTGAGTCACACATCACACAAGCCACTGTGTTTTGGACAATTTTTCTTTATTGTCTGTGAAGACAAAGCTTTTTTGAATAGGTTTTAATATCTTCTAAACCTTTCTTAATTTTATGAGGTGAAATCTTAATTACTATAGCTTACCTTTCAATTTCCCAATGTACACACACTCATTATTTACAGCTCAACATCACTATCTCCCTAGTACTTACATTCTTCTGAATTTAAAAAAAAAGTCAAAAAATAGACTCTCAAACAGAATAAATGAACCTAGCTTCACTCTCTTCTGTGTATTGACATCAATTCCACCAGCAGGAATCCAGCATTCAAATGGTAAAAAATGTCACTCTTCCCTCTCCCCATTATATTCTGAAAAAGAACAAATAAATCATTCTGCAACTGTAAGAGTATCATCACAACGACTCTTACAAGACTCTTGCTTAAAAAAATTTTCCGTTCATTCTGCAAAAAACTCTCAGTCTAGTCATTATTTGTTATTATTATTTTTTGAGTAAGAAAGACAAGTTACACGAAAGTTCATAAAAAATCACCAAAACAAAAGAGCAACAGCAACATCACTGGGGCAATAGAAATAAGCGGATTTGGACTTCCATTATAGCCTGGAAGAAAATTTTGTATTGAATTCATTCTTCAAAAAAAAACCCCAAACAAAACAAAACAAAATAAAACCCGAACAAAACAAACAAACAAACCAAAACAAAACCAAAAAAAGACAAACAAAAAAACAAAGAAAACACAACCAAAACAAAACAAGACTAACAAAAACAAACAAACAAAAAAAGCCAACAATAAACAAAGAGGGGCGCAAACAAGAAGAAAGGAAGACTGAGCAAGTGAGAGTTTTGTTGATGGTGGTAGTTTAATGACCTCCATTTTCGGTGCTCTTTGACTGCTTTCCAGCCGCTCCCCTCCTGGGCCCATTTCTGTGGCACACTGGGCTTGGCTGCGTGCCAGGGTGACAATCAATGTCTAAGCAGCCTCTTCAGACAGAGATTATTCCTTGAGTCCCTTTGTTTTATTAGTGAGGAGGTAGGGGGCCACAGGGGTGATTTCTAAACTGAAACAGGATGTCCTGCTGCTGTCCCAGGCTGTGAAAGTCTCCATTTCACTGGCTGCACTGGTGATGCAAGATGGCTTAAGTTAATCCGGTGAGACTAGGCTGCAGATTTCTTCTTTAGCTTTTTTCCTCTAAGACACAAAAACCTCAGAGGGATGCCGCCTCAACAGACAGCTCTAGGGAGGCTGTTCCTCAGGATAATAAGCCAACTAGAAACTATCACGTTAAAACATGTATCTGAGTATGCCTATTATACACAGACAGAGCTTTCCAAACTAACTGTGATTCAGTCTCCCAGACAATTATACAAAATGCTTCAAGGAAATAAGTGATTTTGCAGGTATGCAAAATCACACACAAACAGGTATTAGTCAAATCGTTCTGTAATTCAGCAGAATTTCTAATTGTCTTGTGTAGCAAATGACATGTCAGCAGCTTAAAAATCAGAAAATAGTAAGTTCATCAAATTTTAGTTCAGCATCTATTGTTTTTGAACAATCAAATCTCAAAAATCATATGGTTGTTGTGGGTGAAAACCACTTACGGAGTAAATTTGTATTGTCCACGTTTTTTATTAAAGAAAATAAGAACAGAGCAGTGCATTAGAAAACATTCTAAACACAACATTGTTAAGGTCTTACACAGAAAGCCTGCTCTAAAAAATAAGTAAAGTTTTTGTTCTGTGTATGCTACTGGTATGCCAAAATCTGATCCACACTACAGCTATTTTTGGCTGGTTTAGGTAAAATATGGCATCTCTCCTTACTGTGAAAAGTTTCTTTACTGTTGTCATCAGAAATTATTTGAAAACCTAGTGTCATATTTTACAGGTCACTTCTGTTTACTGAGCAACATTATTGTACGGGTACTAAAAGCTTAAATA
>VWZV01017159.1:39739-64829 GCA_013397155.1 Irena cyanogastra | reverse complement strand
TATTAAATATTATTCTAATTATTAAATATTTAAAAATTTACAATATTCAGCCTTCACAGCTTCCCAGCCATTCCCCAATCCCTCACAGAAGAGGGAGTACCACACCAGACAGAACTTCAACCGCTTGCACAAAGTTAGTCTCACTGGGTCCATAGCAAAATTGGTGTTGAGCAACAGGCTTCCTCAGACCCAAACCACCAGCTGGTGCCCCATCCTGAGCCATTCTGGATATCTACCATGACAGAGATACTTGGTTCTCTACACAGCCCAGTGGATTTCCAACTGGCTGCAACAGGGAAAAGAAAAATGAATGCACAATTTATGTCCATACTTTGTGGATACAAAACGCAGTAACATGCATGAATGTAGAATTACCAGTAAAAAACAAAACAACAACAAAAAGGACACGCAAACAATGACCCCTCTACCCTTACATCCTTAATAGCTTAAAAAGCAAAACTTAGAATAAAAGAGAACGTTCATCAGCCCAGAGAGGCTTAATGGGCACACATTCTGAAGCATGTGGCAAAACACAGTATGAAGATCTTAATTTCTGGCTGGAAACCTTGGGTGCTGCTTTCCGGCAACATAAGATTAGGTGTTTCTCTTGCTGACACTCAGGGAACAGCTGTATTTCACAGCCACAGCTAGGTGCCTGGACAGGCACAGTGAATTCACAGAAAAAGAGGCTTCTATCAGTCATGAGTTTCTCCCACCCACAGAAAGGACTCAGTGCAGTTTGAAGACACTTGTCTGTCCTTGTGATACTAACTGTCCAGGATTTTCCTGCTTCAGCACTAACTCAGCTGGAAACACTTTAACAGGAATAATGTTTTACCAAATGCACAGCTACTGTAGTTGTCATGGAGACCTTGTAAAACTGGAATGGAGAGAGGAAAGCAGCATTATCAGTACAAAAGACGTGAGATGTGACCCAAGAGACAGTGCCTGTATTACAGCATGAATTGCCCTTAGTCCAGTCGTGCCGCTCTCTAATCCACACCACCTTAACATTATCACATCCTGTAATAAGCACTTCACACTGAACACCTTGGTGAAGAAGGGAAAAGCAAAACACCATCAACATGAAAGCCTACATGTTTGAATCACTCTGAGATTTCCTTATTGCTGGACAAGGAGAATCTGTACCAGCCAGGCAGACACTTCAGGAATTACCTACAGTTGGATTTCATACCAAGGAGGAGCTCAGAATGAGGCAGCTTCCATCCTTATTCTGGTTTCTTTGCTGTCTTCTTTACATACACCATAAGTTATGCTTTTCTGACCTTCATTTTCTTTTTTTAAAGAGCATTAGAGCCATTAGATGCAATGGCTATAGTCAAGTAAATAACCTGGAAACCTACGTACATTACCTTTTGCGCTTGGGAAGTAATAAGGATTTAAGACAGCACAGAAGACAGGCACTTTCATTTCACAGTCAGGGTGAAATATCATCGGTGCACAGGTGTATGTTCACACTATGCTTGCTGAGGATGAAAACATTCCTGAAGAAGGAGGAATGAAAGATGTCAAAAATTCCCAAGAGACAGACACACAGCTGAATGTTGCAAACATCTTTCACCTTCATTGCTAAGCAATACATCTGTTATTAATTTCCAGAAATCAAACAATATTAACAGATAGGCATTTTTTTGCTTTTATAACCATATAAATATGGTGATAACCACCCCACTGAGCTGTGGCTACACTCAGAGTTGAAAATGAAACCTGTAAGTGTCCATGGCTCCCCACTGAATATTGATCCCTATATCCCTCTGGCACTGCACCCTTTCAACCACTAGTAGTCCTATCAGCATTGCAAAGGGTCTTTACCATCCCCTCCCTTCTTTAGAGACTACTTTTTCAGTTCAAGAGTAACAGATATGCTCCTGTGAGCACAGATGCTTGTGTGAGCATGAATTTTAATGGCTGTGTTAACGTAACTGCATGCACAAAGCACCTGAGTGAGAGCACGGTGACAATTCACACTGAATGAATGCAGCTCAGATTATTCCTTTCCTTATGATAAACTTGTTTAAAGAATTATTTCAATTCCTAGATCCCAACAACTAACAACAGAGAACTCTACTGTGTAACGGAAATTCTTTTGTATAATTTTGTGATTTTACATACCAAAACAAACTGTGATCTATAGGTGCACAGAGGATTGTTCTGGCTATTAAAAAGGGAGCAAAAGTCACTGTGCACTTTAACTTACTAAAGAAAATTTTGTGGGATTAATTGGGCTCAAAAGCAGATGGCTTAGTTATGTGTTATGATTTTTTTATTTATAATTTTTTAATAAGTCACTGTGATTCTGACATGTCAGAATTTTGTACTATAAATTGTATGGATATATTTGTGTATGCCTGAAGATAACTTCAAGTACATTTTGCTGTCTAGGGAAAGATTCAGAGACCTACAGAGTAGAGGTTATTATTGATCTCTGATTTCATCTCTCATGAAACCCAGCCATGCCACCAAGTCATTTGTAAGGATCTCCTCAACTCTTTGGACTGCTTTCTCTCTTGAATTTGAGCAAGCTCCTTTTTCAGCTAGCCCATGCTTTTTTTAAGCCTGTGTTCCTGCAACACCAGAACCAAACCACAATAAGTGCTGAGAGCTCCAAGCTCAGTTTTAGAATTCTGCAGATGATGCAGAACTTGTGTGCAGTGAAAGTAGTGGGGATTGTTTCCACACCTCAGGTCCTGTGGCAGTGTCCTGGCCTGCTGGTCCCTGCCTCCACTTCTTTACAGTGTCAGACAGCTGCAGCAGTAACACATTGCAGCCAACACAGGCTGCATGCTCCTGCTAGTTTTTCATGGCTTTGTAGTAGCCTTTATGGGCAACACACTGTGTGTGAGATGAGAGGAACAGGAAAAGTGAAAACAAAATGTGAAGTGTTATCTTTCTTTTCTTTCAGGATCAAGAAGATCAGATAAGGCAACATTTGGCTTGCAAAGACATCCATGCAGAGAGCTGTGTTTAAAAAAATACTCTCACATCACAGGGTGGAAGGACTGCTGCTCAGTGTGGTTTTCCAAAGGGTATAAAAATCACTTTTAAATTCTCACTTACATGTTCCCCCACCAGAGAGCAGAGTCCACAGCATCTGAACCAACTATTCTTCCCCCAGGCTCCCTAGAATAAAAGCTAATTGCACACTGAGGGTGACAAGGCCTGCTTATGGGGGGTGGTTGTCATGTTTGCTTTCTTTTTTCTTTTTGGTTGATATTCAGAGCTTCTAACATTTTCCAGTGATGGAGCAGAACTCCTGGCTGCCTGTTCTGTAGGCAACTGCAGCACGTCTTCCACCGAGCAGTCACTGTGCTGTGCTGTAAAACAAGGTTAGAAACACAAATGCTACTTGAATACTTAATATCACTGGAGATCCAATGCAGGCTATTGGTCTGCTAAAGGTGTACAGAAGTCACAGTCAAATTATCTTTTACTGTCTAGACAAAATGCAGTGAAAAATCTGCAAGCACTCTAATATTCAGCAGTTCACATTCATTGTAAGAACATCTTTCTTCTTCTAGAAACATTCTTTTCTATTGTTGATATTTCTTAGTTCATAAAAGCATAGAATATGCTGAGTTGGATGGGACTCATTAGTATAATCAAAGTCCAGGTCCTGGTCCTTCACAGGGTCACTCAAGAGTCACACCATGCACCTGAGAGCACTGTCCAAACACTTCCTGAACTCTGTCAGGCTGGTGCTGTGACCACTTCCCTGGGAAATCTGTTCCAGTGCCCAAACACCCTCCGGGTGAAGAACCTTTTCCTGATATCCACCCTACCCCTCCCCTGACACAACTTCAGGCTATTCCCTCAGGTCCTGTCACTGGTCACCACAGAGAAGAGATCAGTGCCTGCCCCTCCTCTTCCTCTCACCAGGAAGTTGTAACTGCAGTGGGGCTCCCCTCAGTCTCCTCTTCCCCAGGCTGAACAGACCAAGTGACCTCAGCCACTCCTCACACAGCTTCCCCTCACAGCTCTTCATCATCCTCGTGGCTGTCCTTTGGACACTCTTTGACAGTTTACTGTCTTTCTTATATTGCAGTGCCCAAAAGTGCCCCCAGCACTGGAGGTGAGGCCGCCCCAGCTCAGAGCAGACCAGGACAATCCCCTCCCCTGGCTGATGCCCCCAGGACAGGGTTGGCCCTCCTGGCTGCCAGGGCACTGCTGACCCATGTTCAACTTGCCAGGACCCCCAGGCCCCTTTCCCCAGGGCTGCTTTGCAGGGTCTTGTTCCCCAGTCTGTCCATACATCTGGGCTTACCCCACTCCAGCTGGCAATACCCCAATCATCTACAATTGAAATGTTGACACTATAATTTTCTTTTCTGTCCTTTTTGTTTCGTATTTCTTGTTTGTTTGTTTTACCTAAGACATGCCTCTGATTTCCCAGCAACATTATCTCAGACACGCTGTTTGAGCAATATTAGAAAGTGCCTTTTAAAAGCATTATTCCTACATTCTGCACAATGTGTTTCCATTATACTCATTAATATACAGTTTGTATTTACCTAATTCCACGTGTGTGAGACTGGAACAATGTGAGGGCTCTGCCTTTGCCACGTGCGGCTGCAGCAAGTCTGCTGAGAGGTAGAACACTAGTGGTTGCAGATTAAAAGAAAGGAGCCCATATATTGCCAAAGACTCAAAATTGTAATTCTTCAAGCGTTCAGTGGCTGAATACAAAATTGGTACTTCAGGACAATACTTTGTAGTATATAAAAGGATGGAGACAGAGAAAAGGAATGTTTACCAGGACAATTAGTTTCTCTGTTTGAGGCAATGAAAAAGAAGAGGGGAATAACAAGCCTCTATAGCTATTTTAAATGCAAAACACTTGAGGTCAGTGTTTCCAGGGTCTGTAGGTTTTGGATCTTGTTTTTGGTTTGGTTTTGGTTTGTTTTTTTCTTTTATATGGTGACTCTCTTCATTTATTTGGTTTTGGGAAGTAGTAAAGATGGCACTGAAAAAGTCTTGGTCATGAAATCTGTGTTCTCATTCCTTTTCAGCCAGTGACCGTTCACATGATTTGAAGCAAACAATTCTAATAATTCTGCTTTTTTCTGTACTCTAGATAGCTGGTTTCCAGTCTACTTTCACAGATAATAACTGATTTTAGGGAGTTCTCCAAAGGTTTGAAGATGTTCCTCTGTAATGCAGTAAAGACCAGCATTACAAAGACAAAGGCACACTTAGCCTTCTGTGAGGAGGCTGTCTAAGAGGTGAGTCTCAGTGGATGAGGGACATCAGTACATCTTGTTTACTGTTGACTTTAGCAACACTTTTGAGACCATCTCTTATAACTACTAAAGCTAAAGTCAGATAAATGGACACTGAGACATTATGAAAACTGGCTTAACTGCCAGGCTTAAGGAGTTGTGTTCAGTAGCATTAAGCCAGCTGCAGGTCAGTCAGCAGCCCTGGGTGGATCCCAGGGCCAGTACGATTTCATTCCCTCATGAATGTCCAGAAAGACTAGACAGAGTTTACAGCTGACACAAACCTGGGGTGGTTGGTGGGTTGAGGAGTGGCTGCTAGACCAGCTGTGTAGTTCAGCCATCCAGAGGTACTTGGGCAAGCTGGAGAAATGGGCTGACTGAAATCTCATGAAGACTGACAGAAGGAAATGTCAAGCCCTGAATCCAGAGAGAAGTCAGTTCATGCACCAGCACATGCCAGGATGTTGACTGACTGGGAAGTAACTTTTCACAGGAAGTCCTGAAGAGTCCTTGTGGACGGCATCTGACTATGACTCAGCAACGTGCTCTTGCAGCAAAGAAGGCCAACAGCCTCCTCTGCTTCTTTAGGAAAGTGCCAGGAGATGCAGGAAAGGGATCCTTAGCCTCTGCTCAGCACTACTGAGACACATCTTTGTGCTGGACAAGTTCTGCTCTCCATGCAAAAAGGGTTGTGTGGACATAATGGAGAAAGTGGAGTAAAGGCCAGGAAAGTGATTAAGGACCCAGAGCACCTCTTACACAAGGAGAGACTGAGAGAGACCTGTGGCTATAAAGTCTGGGGAAGAGCAAGCCGAGAGGCATGTGTGCAATTATGTGATAGAAAAGTGTAAAGAATACTGAGACAGACTTCTCAGTGATGCCCAGTTAAAGACCACCAGATGATGGACACAAACTGAATTTTGGGAAATACCACCAAAACACCAGAAAAACTTTTGTTGTGATTAGGTTGCTCATGCACTAGACTAGGATGCCCAGTGAGGCTGTGAAATCTCCACCCTTGGGAATTCTAAAACCCTGACTGGACCATGACCAAAGCAATCTGCAGTGTTTAAGCCTATTCTGGGCTAGGTGTGATGGTCTAGATGATCTTCAGAGATCCCTTCCATCTTAAACTGTTCTGTATCTGTTAAGATTAGCCTTGCAAGCTAGTGGCAGAGCTATCCTCTGGTGGTTAGTTAGCAGCAATTTTTTGCAAAATTTGTAACAGAAAACACAGAAGCAAAAATCTTCGTTGTTGTTTTTGCTGAAATAGCTGTTTTGGTCTGTGGTTTGGGGGTTGGCATTTCTCCCCAGGTGATTTAAAATGGACAAAAAAGCTTTTTCATCAGCAGTGAAACAAAAAGAAACCTTTAAACTTAATTGAATTACATTCTTTCTATCACAGATCTGCTCATATCATTCCCAGGTCTCTTTGTTAACCAGTTGTTGCTTCCTGAGCCTGACTTATCTGCCTGATGATGGCTCTGCCACCTTCAGCCTCCAAGGATATGGGATGATTCTGCCCCTTGGTCAGGAAAATGCCCATATGCTTTCTCTGCTACATAGACCCTGCATTGATATAGCCCTGCATTTGAGAGGAAAGTGAGGAAAGATTACACTGAAAGGATTGTGTTATTAAGGGTTCAGGTACACCAGCAGCATTCAAATAGGTCTGTAATCCCCCCAGTATATTTTGCAGCATGTTTTCAGAACAGTAGCTAGTTTAATGGCTCCTCAAGACAAACCTGTTTCAGCAACCCCATTCCTGAAAGGATGAAGTAGCCCATATGGATTACAGTCATCTTCCTTTTCCAGCTGGAAAAATACCTAAAAATCCACATAATGAAGAAAAGGTATTTCCAGCTGTGGTTTATTTCTTAAACTACAATTTGTTGATAGGATCTCATGGAAGAGATGAAAAAATTGTCACGAGTTGAGATAGTACACTTTCTTCCTTTGTGTTCTGTGGCTTAATCAGTCAAAATTTAGAGATAGCAATGCTGCACTGAACTATTGTCAAGGAAGGCATTTCAATCATGCCTGTGAGAGAAACTCTAAATTCACCCTGAGAGAGGAAATGGTATCCTCATTCTATACGGATTTTTTTAGTTATTGGTATTACATACATGGTATTGTGTTTGGCTTAACCACAAAAAATAAAACATTCCACATTGCAATTGCCATATTTTCGAGGACCATATGTCTATTTTCTCCTGCTTTATGCAGTGAAGAAAAAGATAATATAATGCATTCTCTGTCATCTTCTTATAGAGCGGAAACTTGGGCTGTGACAACCAACTTAGGCTTTCCAACCCTGCTGCACCTGTATCTCAGGGTAGCTTCATACAGAAATAAAAGGCAGAGATAAATTTCTTTTCTTGACACTTTTGACAGTGACACAGGATAAGACTAATCTCTAACATGCAAAATTTAAGCATTTAAAACTGGTATCAACACTTTGATGGGCCCATTTTAAAAATAAACACAATAAATGTAATTTCATATATGCAACATCCAAACATATCCATCTGCTGCTGAGGCACACAGTTGTTTCCTTTTCTTAAATAACGCTTCTTGTCAGTTATTTTGAAGAGAGGACTTAGTATATATTTTATGCTTCAGTTTAGTCTGATCATAGCAAAGGTTTGTCCCAAAAGGCACCTGAATTTTTACAACAGTTTTCACATATTTGAGTACGCTTCAACAGCACTTCAGAGGAGAGAAGAAGAGCAACTTACCATTTCCAAGACAAAATGAAGACACAGGTTCTCAAGGCTGTCATAACATTTTCTACTGAGATTTACCATGGTTTTTCCATAGATTAGGGAGATAGTAAATAATTAAAAGGTCAAGACATCTCCCCACATGAGGAGGCTGGACTGCAAAAACACTGGCAACAAAGCAGAAGAAAATTCATCAGCTAAATTAACAGATGTGATGTATGAAATTCTTTATATTTATTAGCTTATGATGTGGAGATGAGCATGTTATCAGGAGTCCTTTTTCAAAAGTGAAACATGGCTGGTTAATAGTATCAAGATGTTTAGTGTTTAAATAAGGAATCTGGGCATTTCGCTGTCCGCTCCACATGAATATTCTACCATGAGAGCTGCAGTTGTTTCAGATTTCCTACTTACACCAAGTGGAATTGATGCCAGACAGCAGGTTTGCTTGTACAGCTGAGCTAAGTTTACAGCCCCTCTCACTTTTATGGACCCAGAGACCTGACTGGTTTGGATGCTTCGTCCACTTGAAATACAATCAGGGCACAGCGTGGAGAGGAAAACTGTTGCTGAAGTCAGAAATTAGATTTTCATTAGATTTTTCTTTTTTTTTATTAGATTTTCATCAGTTTGTTTCCATAAAGCAAATAGTGTTCCCAGTGTCCCCAGTGTTTTAAATGTCAGCTGATCAAAACTTCAGTTCATCATGCTTATTGTGCATAAAGTCATGAATGTTACTAAGTGCTACTGAGTGTAATGTTTATAGCTGGGTAGCTAAAGTTAATGCAATGTCTTTAATAAACTGCTGAATTTCTGCACCTCCCGTTAGCACAGTAATTACAGGAGGTAAATAATGGGGGAAAAAATGTTACCTTTAATCATATACCTACATTTTAAGAAAGAGTTGTAGTATAGGCAAAAGCTTATCAAATGTAAATGAACTCTCAAGACCTTAAACATGAGTCCTGAGGAGTGCTTCAGATACTATGAGTTTAAGTTTGACCTCTTTAATTTTTCATCTTATTTTAAGAAATAAACACCAATTGTCATCAACTCTTCTTAAAGTAACGAAGAAAACAGAGGCCACACTTCCTTTTTTTGTTTGTTTAATAAGAATAATACCAATATATTTTGAACTGTAATGTCCTTACTTCTAACAGACTATCCCTAGGTTGAAACTTTTCATTAAAAATATCAGCTTCTGAAAACAGCAATTATATCAAAAGATATTATAAAAAATTTACTACTTATTAAATCCCAATTTGAACACAGTAGGCCAACACAGTTGTTCTGTAATGTAATATTTTCTTCATTGAAGTTCCATTGAAATCTCAGAAGTCAGAAAATCATAAGTGGCATATCCAGTATGAGAAGGAGACATCCCAAACCAGAACTCTGGTAACTTACAGACAGAGTGCTAGCAAGAAGTTTCACAAGGCTGGATGCAGCTCATGAGCAAGTTGTACTAATTCTACCCATGTCTTTCTCAGATGCATATTAACACCAGTTGTTAGGCAATTTAACCAGTCTGGTCTGCTAGTTTCAAAATGCCTTACCAATGTCTCCCCTTTCCCACGGCACAGGAGATGTCTGAATAAATGCTAGAAAGGGTTTCAATCTTTTGCCGTTGTCTGGGTACCAGCCATTAGTGTGCTTTGAAGTCATTACATCCAGCATTCAAATGTCACAAAGTCTGGGATACAGGATTTCAGCAGCTGAACTGTGCATAGCTCCACAGAAAAGCACAGCATATAATTTCCCTTTAAAGTATGACAGAAAATTGTATAGGCAGAACACAGATTATCTGAAAGTGGTTCTTGACAGAAAGATCCAAATGCAGCCTTTAGTTATGACAGATGTCCATGACTAGGATTCACTGCATATCTCAGCAATGGGAAAAATGTGTTTACACAGACTGTACACAATGAGAAACCAAGAAGTAAATAAAGCAACATTTGATTTTGGTCTGTAGCTGAACTAATATTTGGCTATTTGGTCCATTCTAAGGATTATTGCTGCATGTAGTTATGCTTTCCAGATGCAAGGGAGGATGTCCCTGGATGGTACTGTCAGTGTATTAGAGGTAAAGGTTTTGATTTGGTGGATGCATGAGGGCCAGGTGGGCAGCAGAACATGACCAAGGGAGCACTTGCAGAACCTCTTGCTAGAAAGAGATGCTATCCAGCATCAGTGAGGGTCAGAAATGCTGCAGATTGGAGACACTGCAAGTTGGACTTAAATACAGACCTTTACAGCATGTCTAGAGATACACATTCTGAATATGGTTTCTTATCTAGTCTGTCCATTTCCGTATGTCATTGGCTGGTATCTGACAGCGTGGCAGCAGCACCATGTACTACATGGGCTGGATGTACTGCATGGGCAGGAAATAACATGGACTGCACTCATTTATATGTTTGTATATTTTCAGCCAACAGAGCCTGCACCTTAGCAGGGCGCAAATGTCAATGATGTAAGTTCACAAGTTACTTTCAAAAGAGGTAAGATTTCAGAAAAAAATCCTACAAGAACTAAATTCTCAAGCATTTAGAAATAATCAAATGCATTTCAGAAAAATCACCAAGTTTAGCACTTGTATTTGTTTCATCAATAAGCTTGTGCTAGTGTATAAAACAGGTTGTATTTATATAAGATAGAAAAGCATTCACAAGATCATATCATTTCACTGTACCATATCTGTATTTTGTAAAGCTCATTGCATACTATTTCTTCTTATTTTCATCTTCTAAAACAGGTCAACACAAAACAAGAAATAGAAAGGTAGGTCAGTGCTTAGCCAGGAAGACAAAGTTTTGTGTTCCCTGTTACATACAATTCAGGATTAACTGGATAAAATTTTTATCTCCACCAAATGATCAGACTTCTGTTTCAATAGCTCCTCCTGGTTCTACAAAACAGTTGACAAATCATTAAGCCAGCATCCAAGACCTCTGCTGAAGACAGGGTACTAATTAAAATACAGAGAGTCATTTCTAGATGTCACATGCCGTTGCCATGTGGAAGAAATAAGGGAATCACACAGAATCAATTAGGTTGGAAAAAAACCCTGAGATCATAGGGTCCAACCTGTGGTTGAACACTACCCTGTCAACCAGACCATGGCACTGAATGCCACATCCAGGCTTCCCTTAAACACCTTCAGGCTCTACCACCTCCTTGGGCAGCCCATTCCAATGCCCAGTCACTCTTTCTGGGAAAAAATTCTTCCTAATGCCCAACCTACACCTCTCCTGGCACAGCTTAAGCCTGTGGCCTCTTGTCCCAAATAGATCTAAAACAACAATTACTTTAAAGCTGTGAAATTTGTCTATCTGTACTACAGCCACAAATAATTATTTAGAAAGCTTTATGCAAAGTAGCTTACTACAGAGAGAACAAAAAAAAAAAATTACAAATATTTAATAATGACAAAAAGGCTCAGTCCAAATGCTTGTAATTCATATCCTCAAATAAAAGAAAATTATTTGTTAAACAGGTCTTTAGATGCTTTAAGGCCAAGGCATAATTATCATCTTTGTATTCCAGATCAAAGACTGAAAAAAATTTTTAAGCCAGAGTCTGGATACAACGCCTGCAAGGTACTTAGGATGACATCACAAAAGAAACAGTATTCATTTATATTCATTCATTTAGAAAATAAATGAAACTTTAAAGAATGGGATTTATGATAGCAGGAAAAAAAAAGGCTGAAAGAATACTTCTTCTCAGTTCCAAACTTTAATCTACATTTTGATTGCTGATTGATTATAACATCTGCTGGGCCTGCTGAATCCTTGTGGTAAGCCTAAAGTTATTCACCAATTACCTTGGTGAATAACTATCTTAAGTGAAAAGGTAAACATTCTTTCAGGACTGCTTTTGAAGCGTTTACAATAACAGGCTACTGACTGCTTACCTTCATTTACTGCATGCTATTCCCTAGAATTAAATTATAAACCATTCAGACTGTTCCTGCATTTCAGTTAACATTTATGAGTATTTTATTTGCAAATAAAAGATGTCTGTTAGGGAATGGATCTATCAGAAGGCAGCCAATGGATCTAGCCAGTTTTTGAAGGAACTGCTTACAGCAGACAATCTTCACATTGTGATCTGGTGGAGATGCTCCACGATGCCCAAGTCTCTCGCGCTCATTCGTTGTTTCATCCGGCCCGCCCGCCCTCTGGATCGGCAGGACCGGGGAGCCGCGGAGCGTGGGTTTGGGCTGTAGAGGGAGCAACCCCACAAGGATTCCAGGGCAAGAAGCAACAGAGAGGCCAGATACTTGCATGTCCAGAGAAGCTTTTAAGCCTCCCTGAACGGGGGCAGAGGCAAATGGCAGAAAATCAAAGGGTACAGTGACTTATAAACGGGGGTGGGTACAGTGAAAACAACCAATGAGAAATAGCAAGGGGCAGAACTTAGGCGGGGAACTACAATACATCAACCAATGAGGGATTACATAGGTGGGGAACAACTCAAGTAAACCAATAGGGTCTCAAGGATACATAAATGACACGGTAGGTTCTGGAAGAAGGGGCAGGCCTGGGAAGGGATTGACAGGTAGGAAGGAGGGACTGGACACAAGGGAAGGTTCAGGGAGGGATCCATGTCTAGGGGAAAACCCATAACATGGGGAAAAGGAACAATCCATTATGGGGGGGGGGGGGGCTAAACAACCACAAACAAAATCCAACTAAAATGTAAAAATATTAAAAAGCGTGACGCAACACAAGTCCATGACTTTGCTCCTTGTTGTCAGTGCTACCTGTCTACCTGATCTTTGGTGTGCTGTTTTTACAGACCCATTGGCTATGTAAGGCTTGATTTTCAGAACGCTGAAAATTTACTACATCAACAAAGATCAAATATTAGCTAAGTTAATGAGTAATATTGAAAGATACTCCTCTAACACTGTATTACACCTTATATAGTGGCTTGTACCTATTTAAAACTGGAGTAATGAAACCTAACCCTTGAGTGGGACAGTACTTTCTATCCCACCCAAAAGTGGTGGAAAGCCATGAAAATGCTGTAACTAGTATCTCTGAGCTTATGGCCAAATGCTTTGGGCCCTTTATTTCTAGCAGAACTACTAAAATTATTCATAGAGGATTTATTTATCACATAATTCTATGCTGCTTTGGTGATCATTTTCTGTGGTATTTCTAGGTGGATTTTTCCCAGGGTTTTGAATTTTTTTAGTGAGCTGGGGGTGGTAATGCCATGCAATTGTCTATCTTGCTTGCTTCTCAGTGTGCACTGATTTCACAAGGCATAATAGATTAAGAACATAACCACTAACACTAGGAAGATTTGCTTTTGACTCTGAAACAAGAACGTCTGAATATGTGAGATTTAAAATTCAAGACATACAAGTCTCATATTTGTATCAATGGCTCCTTAACTGTTCTACTACCAAAAAAAAAAAAAGTGACATCTTGAAAAGTCAAATCAACTGTATAGTCCTCTGGAGGGAAAAAACAACCAAACAAAAACAAACTGTGCAGGTGTCTCCAACCTTCTCCTCCATTTTCATAAAATATGAGGTGGCTGAGAACAAGTCAAGAGGAATTTAAGATCTGAGTACTCTTTTTCATTGTACAGATGTCTATTTTGTCCAATTTTTTCATTATGATCCATAGCAAAAGAGATTCCTTTGCCTTTAAAAGCAGAAAAAAATCAGATCTGGAGCTAGGTGAAGAAGACAGCTAACAGACCAGTGCAGATGCATTTCATGGGGAATACTGCCAAGAACTTGAGTGCCCTGACGTTTGGTTTTACAGGAGTGAGGGCCTAACCTATGCAAACTGATCATCATCATGATCCCTTCATCAGAGAGGAGAGCCCACTGGTTCCCAAGACATGACTTTGGCCTGGGACAGACACTTTGCATTAGGATGCTCTGTGTATTTCATTGCTCTTCTCAGAGTATTTCCAACAAAGAAAAACAGAAAACCAGTAGATGGGAAGTTTTCCCTGTTCATTTTGTTCACTCCATCTTTTTCACTTTATACAACAGGAAAATAAATACACTCACTTTCTCTTCATTTCTTCCTTTTAGTCTTATTCCCTATCCCTAAATTTGCCAACAAGACATTTCTGTGTGCTGTTAGTGGTTGAGGAGAGCAACCACCTTGTCTAAAGAAAACTGTGTCCTGTAGTCTGAGGTTCATAAGACAGCAGACTTTCAGTAAAAACTAATTAATTCTTGTTAGTCAACTGTTCCCTTTGCCTTCCTCTTAAGGAGTTTCTGTGGCTCCTATGAGAAGCAAGGCCTTGGACTAGAAACACCTCAGCCTGACAAGGATTTCTGTATCATAAAGAGTAAAAATGCATAGTAGTATTATAATTATGGACTCCCCATGGTCTCACATATTAAAACCTCCTAGGTGTCCCTCTAACCAAGAAAAGGGAGATCCTTTCACCTTACATTACTTTTAGGAAATTGCAGTAAAAATTAGTAGCCAAGCAAAATATAGCTGATTCTTGAACATGTATCTATGTAAATATGTCTCTTTTTATATATGTCTATCTCTATATTTATGTATTTTTTTATATATATATACACCAAAGGCCTGTGTGCTATCCTGCCTTTAATATTGCTGGGGAGTCAACATTCAAGTAGTTATTTTTCTTATTTTAGCATTTATACACCAGAGTGCATTCACTGCAGGACTGAATCTAATTAGCATAAATGCAGCTATGTGGAGATCAAAACCCACGAAGATGTTTTGAAGATTGAAAAGGCTGGAAAAAAAAGGCTTAATTTAATACAACCACAATGTGTCATTAATTTGAAGAGGAACATAAACAAACTGCAGGCTTCTAGGTATATAATTCCATTTTAGGAAACTTAAGATGGTGAATACACATTTTCTCTAAAGGGAGTAGCACAGGGACATAAGACTCTTGCTGGCACAGAATTGCTCACATGATTCAAACCACCTATAGATAGATCACTGTATTTTTTGCCATTAACTTTAAATATGCTGATTCTCCATATCCATCTTACAGTATTTGTACAAAATTCATAAAAAGATTGCCCAGTAAAAGAAGAGTACAAAAATAAAAAATAAATAATCAGCTGAGATAACTTCCTCTTCTGCTCTGCATATTTATGCATCATTTGCTTAAAATGAAATTTCACTTAACCAACCACACACTTAGTTTTCTACTGGAATTATATTTTATTACTCTTTGAAAGAGTGGGGGTTTAATTATCAACCATTAGTAAATATCTACATCCTCACCAAAGTCATTGGCAAAGTAGGAGAGACTTTTCTTCCACTGTGAAGTTACTGCATCACATATAGGTTTAAACCTGGTGTCTGTTTCTTTTTTCATATTTTCACCCAGGCTTTAGTCTTGTTCAGATGTATGGGGTGGCATGGAGAAAGCCCAAGCCTGCGAGGAGTGAGGGTGGGAGGCTGGGAGCACTCCTCAGATTACAGTGTCAGGCACAGCAAAGCCAGCTCGTGGGTGTCTGGAGCTGCAGACCTGAGAACACCAGGGCACAGGACAGAAGGTGACACCTGTTCTCCAAACAGTTCTTTGGATGTCTGCTGCCAGGGAAAGGTTATGGACAGCTGGGGGTTCTCTGGCTCAGGCAAAGGACCTCTACACAGAGGAGAGAGCAAGCTGGAGGTCTCAATATTCAAGGACAGAGCCTTCAAAGTCTGAACAGACTTCAGCTCTGCCCTTGATATTAAGCCCCTTAAGGTCTGAGCCCCTCAAGATGTGAGCCTAGCAAATAGGGGTTTGAGTACTAATTAACAGAAAAGTTATGTAATGTTATGTAATTTGTAATCAATGAATGCTGATGCTTTTGTTTATAAAATGTATAAATAGTGTGAAGTGCTGATGACTGGTGAGCCAGGCTTTTTATGGGTTAATATCTAGCTCCCTACTTTGTGCAAACTAGAATGAAAATCGAAACACCTGCCTCAGGGTGTGTGAATTGGTGTTATGCACCAGGTAAGGAGCCTGTGTTCAGGACAACACACTCAAGTACCATTAGCAGCGTCTTGGGGGGGCGGTTGCATTTGTTTCACACAGTCTCACTCTCTGGGACACTGCAATGCAGTATTATCAGTTTCCTGTAGGCAAGAACTGTCCTTAAACAGTGATTTTATAAAAGAGTATGTTGAAAATAAAAGCCTTACAGTTCAGTTTATGTCCACAGCCCACTGCTGCTGAAGGAACATTGCAAATGCCAAGCTGACCTAGAGAGCCACACATCCTGTTCCACCTCACTCTTACTCTGCTCCTTGTCAGCCTCCACCACGGTCTTTGAACCAGGAACAAGACATAAGAGTAAAGACAAGAAACAAAGGAAAAGGGAAGAGAAAGGAATCAAAACTGGAAAGCAAAAAATGCTAGAAAAAGGAACCATCTTTTTTAAAAGCCAGTACATGATGAATGTTCCAAAGAAATTTTAGTGAAAGACAAAAATCTTGAAACTATTTAATGTTCCAAATCAGTTACAGATTGATATTTTCACATGTATCTGTATAAACAGTATACACAATTAGTCATGAGCTCTCACAAAAACATTTAAATACAGTTTAATTGTCTCTTTTTTCTCTTTTTTATTTCTTTTTAACTACTGAAATCATCTTCTTTAATTGCATGCCAAAGTCTGAGAGTGTTTAGTGGCACTTGAAAACATTGACCAAATAAGCAAACCAATTAGATTAATTGGCACCAGAGGTACTGTGTGCTTTTGGATAATACACAGATGGAAAAAAACTCCTCAACATTTACTAGTTTTAAAACTCTGTTTGCAAAGCTTTGTTTGTTTTAAGGATTATGTCTCTGTATCCTGCTACTATTGATTTTCACAGAAGAGGAATGGGATGTACACATCCTGTCACAATGTGAATCCACAAAATATCTTCCAGACTGACATATAGACTCAAAACACAGCCTCAAAAAATATTTATTACTTCCCACTTTCAGTCAGAAAACATACTGTGCATGCCTCTGAGGAAGAGAGGGCAGAGGACAGGGTCACAAAATAACTCCTCAAAAAATTAGCAAATTATTTCTACTTCAGCAGTGCCATGAACAGATACATTCTTAGGCTTACACACAGGTTCTAACTTTATTACTCTGCTTTTGAAAAAGTTCTCTTCTTTTTCAATCCTTTTTTTTTTCTTTAGTCCTTCCTTTTCCATATCATAGTAAGATCAGTAGGAATTATTTTCTGGGACTGGCATCATACAATCTTTAACGTTACCCAACACTTTAAAGCACCACATGTCTTTTAAATTCCTATATTGCTCTTTAGCACTTCAGACTCTGCATGTTATGCAACAGTCACAGTAGGCAGTTGAAAATTCTCTAAACACTTGCATGCTGCAATAAGTGCTGGGTAAGTCATGGGTTGGAACAGCTAGCCCAACAGCCATTGCAGAGTTGGTGGCATATTTGAGAAGTTATACAGCTTTTTTGAGCAAATCTGATACCTTTGAACTCTATTTAACTGAAAAGCAATGAAAGAAAGGAGTGACTGTAAATTTATTTTTTTATTATTTAAATTTATTAATAATAAAAAGAGCTTCAGATGTCACCTGTGAGAAAAAGGAATACTCATGTGTTACCATACTAAAATTAGAACTGAAAAACAAAGAGTCTGATGACAGTCAGAGAGAAACTGCTTGTAGAAGCAGCATTAAGTCTCAACAATCATTCCTACACAGTGCTGCTGTGCATAAATCTACGGCTCCACCAAAACTTGTAGCAAGCTGGGAATATGTTGTCAGCTCAGCAGAACTGGTAACTCAGTGCAAAGCAGTTAACAAGGATAGAGAAGGTGCAGTCCTAGGGTTTCAAAATCCTTAAAAAAATGTAACCTAAGTTGACTACATAAATTATCCATGACTTCAATTCCATATGGTACCATAAGGGACAGAGTCAAAAAATCCACAAATCTTCCCATGACAGCTGCTTCTTGCTGTAGCACGGGCTTGAGCACCACGCTTGTAGTAACTGGAAGATGAGATCACTAAGCAGGGACCCTGCACACTTCAGAATCCAGTCAGGTGAGGACTTGCTGTGAGGCATGAGAACAGTCTATGGCCCATGTAGAAAGGAAGGGGGTTATTTTGATCACGTGTGAGATACACCGTCCCAGATGGGTAACAAGAGAAGATGTCAGGAAAGATGAACTGATTTTTGCCGTCAGATGGCTAATTATCCACAGCTTTCAATCTCAGACATGAAAACGTTTACCTTGCAGACCTCTTTAGTGAATGCAGTTTGCGTTCGTCCTTCTAGCCCAAGGTCTGTAATGGTGTGGCACTGTCTGGAATCAGACCTGGGCTGTCTAGCCAACGAACAATGGGCTAATGGACACTCATTGAAAGAGTATTTGATTCTGTTTCAATCATTTGATCTATTTGTTTTCAAAAGCACAGCACACAGATTGAATAGGTTGGTGTTGCTAACTTTCCCTGGTACAATAGTCCTTTTGAAATTGGTGCATTGCTTACAACAAACACAGTGCAATTGCTCCTGGGCATCTAAATTTTTCTTATTTTGTTTTGGTTTCATATATATATTATTCGGACAATGAATTTCTCCATGATGTTCAGACACCAATGGAGTGCTGTGCCTACTCAAAGTGCTGTGTAAGCAATCATTCAATCTCCAAAGTAATGTAAAAGTGATTTACAGTGAGTGACAATAAGTGATTTAATAACTGTTTCAGTTAACAGTATATAGTATATAGCAAACCTCTTGCCTGCAAAACCTTTTACAGCTACTGTGGCTCTTTGCAGATCTGAGTGAAAACTCATGTGTTTAGCTGCCTAAATTTGGAGACAGCAAATTCACCTGATAGTTCCAGATGTTGTAGAGACCACACTATTTGACCATTAATACTCATTAAATTTTTATTAAATATTTACTTAAATGGAATCAACTTTTAATGCTGTCAGCAATAATAAGAAAATAAAACCCCAAAACTTCAACTGTTCACTAACAAAGGGTAGTGGTTGGGCTTTGTGTCATCAGAAAATTTATAAAAAAGCCAAAGACCCCAAACCTTTAGGCAAAACCAGCAGACAAAACACAAAATATTTTCAGGCGCATTACCTTTCAGACTAGCTTCGCAAATTTCAAATGCAAGCTGTACAGAAAGTGTAGCAGATTGAATGAGTTCTCTGTATACTTCCCGTGTGATACAGAAAGAGTAAGCATATACATACTCTGGCTGAATTCTTTACTTCTGATTTTAAAAGTTTATCAAAAATCTCTGGGGACTGTTGTAGGGTTATATATCAAAAATATAGAGACCTATTTCTGTATCTTCATTTCTTGAGGTCAGAACTCATGATCCCATATTGTTACAGACTCAGGCAACTTACAGCCTATAGGAGGCACATGGGTGTTTTTCTATAGCCCAATACTATGCTACAAGATTTGGGCAATTGATACCCATGACAATGACACATAAATAAAATACTTATGCATGTGGAGAACAAAATGGGGTAAAAGCCTCAGTCAGTGGGGGACAATTTTGAAGAGTAGTGTTTATGTCACTTGTATACTGTGGAAAATTTTACCATGTTGTTTTGGCAAAAATTTTCAAATGGTTGTCATTCCTGTTCACTCCCAGAAATTACAGAACTGTGAGGTATAAAACCCATAGTGCTTTTCTTTCATCTCAGAAAAGAGAGTGCAAGCTCTGACTTTTAAATGCTTTTGATGCTTTTAAAGCCAATACCCAATACAGTTTCTTTTTAAACAGTTTAAAATACTGGTTAAAAAGAAACTGCTTCTCTATCATGTTTCAACATTCGGGATTGAAATACAAGGCAGAACAGTCTGAGTGCTATTTTTTGTTTCTGCTGCTTTGATAAGGTAAAGACAAAAAGAAAAAAAACCCTAAACTACCACAGATAAACTGGAGGATTACCAATAGACATTAAGTAGGACATAATGAATCAGTAGCTCTGCTGTGAGTTTAACAAAGGCACCATTGTTCTGCTGCACAACAGGGGTGAAAGGTTAATCAGAGGCAAGAGCATACTAAAATTTGGGGACAGGAAAAGATATTAAACCTTCTGAAAAATATCAAAAGCTCACTTTTGAACTTTTTCACCCTGCTTCTTTGGCATCTTCATGTCCCCTGGAACAAATCAAGATATCCTGATCTCATTAAATGACTGTTTAACTTACATTTCTCAGAAATGTATTCCATACAGCCTTCATTCTCCAAGTGAGGAAAAACTGTCATTTTTCTATATTGACTCAATTTCCTAGGGTGTGAGCTGCTCTTGTTTTTCAGCTTCTGAACACCAGAAAAATTTTGGTAGTTTCATATTTAGAAGCACTGCATTGGGATTTTAAAAGATTACATAAAACTATGTCTGATATTCTTCCACTTAAGAAATACTTTCTGAAGATTACCCCACAAAACTTCATTGTATTGGTTTGCATTGCTCTTACTCCTTCCCTCTAGTAAATTAACACACCTTCAGCCACATCAGCCTTTGAATTTTTTTTTCCAAGTAAATTCTAACACTATTGTCAATGTCTTGTGGTTTCTTACCTCAAGTTGCATATATATCAACACCCTGCATTCCTACCTCTCTCTAGCCCAGTCTCCAACCCCTAATGATTTCTCCTGGTATTCCCATTGAAAGCAATTAGCGGCACCAAAGCTCATTCCCTCCTTCCTGCTGCACACACAGTACCTTTCCTCTCGGCCTGTTTGCCTCAGGCAGGACAGTTGGGAAGACAAGTGCTCTCTGTTTTTGTCATGGGAGACCAAGAGCACTCCATGTGCCTCCTTTCCCTCCAGGAGACAAAGCCAGTAAATTCAAGAGGGCATAAGTAATCAGCTTTCAACTTTGATGCTGTAACTGTTCCTACCTTCAAAGAATCTTCTGCCTCTTTTTCTTGTATGTACCCTGAACACTGCACCAACACTGGGTACCTTATCATTTATTCTGTTCTCTCTGATCAGCCTCATATTTGAAAAGCTTGAGTTAAATGTTCCACGATTTCTTCTTCCCTTTTCTTGTCTTCTCCTTCTAATTTAGAGGAAATCAGACATTGATAATTCCTTAATTTAGAACACATTTCACTCGAGTTTTCAGTCTCAACCAGTTCTCGGACTGTTTTGAGATACAGTAGCAACTGCAGGTCTTCTAAATGTTTTATATATGTTCTGGCATCCACTGAAGTTTAAAGGACAAATTTTAATAAATCTTTTCAGACATTCTGTGGTCCTTCTGAACCACACTGACCTTCTTCTTCTGAAACAGACTTGCAGCTGCATCAGAAGCCAGATTGAACAACAGGAAACAGTTCTTCACACAGAGGGTGGTTGGGCACTGGAAAACTGGTTCCCTGTGGAAGTGGTCACAGCACCAGCCTGACAGAATTCAAGGGGCATCTGGACAACAAGTTAATCATATGGTTTAGTGTTAGGTGGTCCTGCAAGGACCAGGGAGTTGCACTTGATGGTCCTTATGGGTCTCTTCCAACTCAAGACATTCTCTGATTCCTGACAAAATATTTTGGTACGAGAAACAAACATGGCATTGGAAAAAAAAAAAAAAGGAGGAGAGGGCATATCCATACTCTGTACTTTATGCATCTGAATTAAGCAGAGAATGCAATTAAATTAGAAACTTAAGGTTACAGTTAAAAGAAAAAGAAAACCATGTCCTGCAAGTACTGAAGGAAAAGGAGGGTATGCTTCAGTTTGGTATGAAAGTAACCAAAAGTATATAACTTAAATGGCTCAAACTGGACACTTAGAATGAAAGGAAGATCACTGATTTTAGGGACAGGGAACCAGGGATAATTTTCTGCCATGTAGCATTCTTGCATTAAAACCAAATATCATTCAGGCATGAGTTGTAGTTCAGCAACACAGAGTTGGGAGCAACCACAGAGAGACATTCAGCATATATTATGGAGCTGGTTAACATAAATTATCACTAATGACACGCTGGACACGAAAAATCATTCACCAGATCTCCTGGAGCCAGATACTTCCATTGGGTTTCATCAATCCTACTTATCATATCATCAGCTTGGATTTCTTCAAATGTTTCTATAGCTTGACTCCCATTTTACATTTCACCTTTTATGATAAGAGAAGTCACTAAAGCAAAGGTTCTCTCTGCTGAGAGACCTTTCTAGCATAAAGAAATATTGTCCAGATGTGTTTTTATGTGCCATAAGTCCTTGACCTTTTGGGGAAAATTCAAAGAAGACCACAGTCCTTTTAACCCTTTATGTTACACAGAATTCATTGCTAAACAAACCTTACATTTGATTCATAAGTTTAAGTTTGTATAGCAATGTGTAACTTTTGTTGTCCCATCTAAAAAAAGGATATTTGTTGGCTAGTTTTCTGGCATCTGTCTTGAGAGTGAACTGGGGGAAAAACCCCACTAAAACGAAATGAATTATTTCTCTGATTATATACCTCCAGATAAATAATGCATCCCCAGGTCTCCTCCAGACCCTTTGTGCTGCTCTGACAACAGGAAGAGACAGAAAATTCTTGTAACTGGTTACCTGGCCCGCCCATTTACGAGAAGAAATGATCCAGACTGGATGACAGATGCTTTTTCTACTCTAAACTGCACAGTAGCCATGGGTGAGACTACATATAATTGAGCTTTATGGTCTGATAACTGTCCCACTCATAATTATCCAGATTTTATTCAGTGCCCATGGATTAGGTTGTGGGATGCTTGGTGTCTGTTTCACCTTGGACTTCACTACAAGCCTTCATGTCTAAGGACAGAGATCAAGGAAGAAAGGAAGTGGTGTCAATGAGGAGTTCTAACATCTCTAGAGCAACATCTCATGTCCCCCACATGTGCATAGGACCTGAAAGGCCACACCAATGGGTGCTAAGCCAGCTGGTTGACACCTTAGCACAGCTACACCATAACAGCTTGACAAGTCATGACCACAGAAAGGCAAATGTAGTACCTATGCCTTACAAATAGAAAAGAAGGGTGATCTGATGAACTACAAGCCAGTTATCATCTCAGTTTCTGGAAAATTCATGTAGTCAATGCCATGGTATTTCCATATTTGGGTTCAGGCACTGAGGTCTGGGTGGGGAGACAGCTACATGAGTAAAAAAAGTGGTTAGGTGTAAAGGCTGGTGACTAGTGGTTTGTGCTCAACCTGGAAACTGGTTAGGGGTGGCATTCCCCAAGATTCTGTGAGGATCTGTCCTGTCTTACACCTTTGTCAGTGTCTCAAGGGAGAAGATGAAGTGCACCTGCATGCGCAGCTTTGCATATGACACTAGGCTGGGGTGCCTGTAGTCAAATACTTGATAGCAGGGCTGCATGACTTAGGTGGGAGGAAGGGGATGGCAGTGACCCTGTGAAATTCAACAAGGACAAATGTTGAGGTCTGTTATGGAAGGCAGAGCGGTGCAGACAGTGCTGGGGAGCAGCTCTGGCAGAACAGCCAGGTAGCAGGCTGAACAGGTGTCAGCTGTGTGGTATGTGAGAACCACGGATCACCTCTCCACTCAGACCACACAAGAAATTATGCTTTACATACAGGAAAAACATTGACAGACTGATGAGACTTGAGGCCCCCAGCACAAGACAGGTCCAAAAACAGCCACTGAAAATGGTCAGAGATCTGAAGCACCTCTCCTGTGAAGACAGACTGTGAGAGCTGATGTTGTTCAGCCTGGAGAAGAGAAGGGGAGACCTCATTGCAACCTTCCCACAACTAAAGGGGGCTTATTTGAAAGACAGAGCAAGATATTTTACCAGATCCTATAGTGACAGGACAAGAGGTAATGGTTTTGAACTGAAAAGGGTAGGATTAGATTTTAGCAAGAAATTCTTGAATGTAAGGGTAGTGAGGCAGTGGAAGATGTTGCCTGGAGAAGTTGCGGATGCCTCATTCCTGGAGATGTTCAAGGCCAGGTTGGATGGAGCTCTGAGCAATCTGGACTAGTGGAAGGTGTCCCTGGCCATGGCAGGGAGGTTGGAAGTAGGTAATTTTTAGCAGTCTATTCCATCAGAAATCAATCTATGATTCTATGATATAGTATGTGCATTATTAAGTACATAAGAAGACAAATTATCATTAGTGTAAAATCCAGAGCCAACCAAGTACATTTGGACTGTAAGGCGGTACATGAAAATTGTTAAAAGGCTCCTTTAAAATTACTTCCAGTTCCAGTGAATAGAGGGAGATCTGTACCAGCTTTGGTTCTTCAACAGAAACTACTTATCCAGGAAGGAATGCCTATGCTTAAAGGAACAGTGACATAAGGCTTGTAAGAGTGTGCCTGGATGCTCAAAGCCACATTTAGTTTACTTGAACACTCAGTTCCTGGGAACAGGCCAACACAAAGAGCTTCCCAAAGAATCTGGCAAAAGCCCAATGGGACTTTCAAGAGAAGCCATGGAGTTGGACCAGATGATCTCTCAAGGTTCCTTCTAACCTCAAAAATTTTTTGAAGCAGAGTCAATCTCGCTTTCCTTGCTTTAAATCCTTTTGAAGAAGAAATGGTAAATCCAGGATTGATTTAGGCCACCAAAGGTTCTGCAGATGTTTAATGTATCACATTCTCATGGGAAGAACTTGAGCCTTGATGTTCTATTGTTAGAGTCACTATCTTTAGAATGTGACTCGGGAATGAGAACAGGCATTGCAGTGATGGAGAGAGAACAACTCTCTCTCCCTGCTTCCTCCCCCACCTGTCCACCTGCAAATATTAATCTGTAACCACAAAAGAGTAAAGGATAAAGAAAATTCATCTAACCAGCATCATGGTTAATTGTGAACATAATTAAACCAACCAACTTAAACCAAGGCACTGCAGGACTCTGTTCCATAGTTGCAAGACAATAGCCTATTGCAGTGCAACCTATTCTCATAGCTGTGACAATGCAAAGAGAAAGGGATGTTTAGCACAGAAAAGTCTCAGCAAACACTCAATTCAGCTTTTACATAGGTTGTGAGCAGATGTCAGAGGAAGCTTAGGCAAGAGATAGATGAAAACTAATTGAGCACCTTAATGACTATTTCCCTTTATACACAGGCTGAGATTCATGCATTTCTACAATAACAATAAAAGCGTTTCTAGGCTGCCCTGATCACAGTGGTCTAAAAGAC
>VWZV01017159.1:4653-35622 GCA_013397155.1 Irena cyanogastra | reverse complement strand
ACACAATAAGGTTATCAAACAGATACCAAAATCTGGAAAGTTTAAAAAGCATATGTGCATGTATGTATGTATGTATATATATATACACACAGGTGTGGTACACATGTATATATAAACACACACATACAGATGATATCATACCTGTATTTATTTCATGTATTTATTTAACTGTATAACAACTTTTTTTTTCTTTTCAAATAAAAGGTTTTAATTTAGCAGTTGTAAAAAAACAAACTAAATCAGAAAAAAATCCCCAAAACAAACTAAGCAGATCATATACTATATGAACAAAAAAAAAAAATTATGCAAACAGTTTTATGGTAGAAGTGAGTCACACACAGCAGAGGAGTGTTGAAACTCAAAGTAATAAATAGCTCCAAATTAAGAATTTTCTACAACATTTTCTTTAAAGACAGGACCGGTACTTTTTCTTTTATCATCAGCTCCTGCAGAACACCTTCACTCTAATATATATTTAATTTTGCAACATTTAAATGAACACAAGAATGTAGACTGCAAAAGTTGCCACACTCAGGACAGTATACATAGCATTTTTTTAAAGAAGTCTTATTGGTTTATTCACTGAGGCTAGGCAGCAAGTCATATGAACCTATTTGGTGCACTTTTTAACCATGATCAATAAGTGGATAGAATCAAGGACCTGCAGTCCAACTTGCTGTGGTCCATCCTACTGTGGTAGACAGGAAATGCAATACAGGACCACTGCTTGGTTGCCAAGTTTGTATCTTGTTTCCCAGAACTGCAGAGCTGGAATCAAGACTGTAGTGTTTTAAATGACTAAAGAAAGATAGCAAGAAGTGGCATTTTAATATGAATGAGATTACTGGGCTTGTGAAAGTACTGCATTAAAAGAGCACACAAGGGACCCACTACTTGCAATATCTGGTAGTGTCACTCAGTGACTCATTGACTTTAGGATACATGTATGAAATAATAAATAGATCAGTTATGTAGTAAGGCAGTGTGTTGAACATGCATTCATCTTGTGGGCTTGAACACCACAGAGAGATACATGATATCATACACATTCATTAAGAACAAGTATTTTTGTTTGTTTATCATTGTTTGTTTTTCAAGGCTATCCAGGCAAACTCTTCCAGAGCATTTTCTTCTTGAGAAGAGTGGTCCTCTGAGTCTGGTCACTTTTTCTCTCCCTTATCAAGAGACTGGCTTTAAGGAAAAATAAAATCTGAAGAGGTTTTTGGTTTTTTCCCCCTCCACTTTGGTCGCATCATTCTGCATATGTCATTTAAAGAACAGTTTCTGACGCAGCCATATGCTGAATCCTCAGGAGGTTCCAGATGTTTCCAGATAACTCTGTAGTTTACGGACTGTTGTTTTGTCCAGTGAACAAAGATCAAAGTCAAAGGTTGTATTTGTGATATGAAAGTGTCCAGTTTCTTCTATAAGATTTACTATCTGAAAGAAAAGAAAAGATGCAGTTGGAAATTCCAGAAGTTTTACAGGGCCACTGTAAGTATAAACAAGTACCGTATGAATGGCCTAATGTGAGCCAAATTGCCACAATACTTGCAGGTTTAACCATTATCCTTACCATTCACTTGCTTTCTGACATGCATTACTGTCCAGATTACAGTGTCTTGAGGTTTTTTTAGATCATCATCAACCATAATGTCAGCATACCCACCTACTGTTGTGGCAAACATTAGCATTGACAATATATTTTTCAAATGTTCAGAGAAAATCTGCTTCTTTTCTAATTCAGTTTTTTAAAAAAGGAGAAGAGGGAGCAACATTATACCCTTAAGCTCAAACAAATAATTTAAAAAATCCCAGGTAGATCTCTGGAATATTTATCATGTGCATAGCTGCTAATCAGGTTACATTAGGAAATAGATGACATAAGCCTTTCTGCAAGCAAGGAAAAGAAATAAATCCTTAGAAAGTCCAGTCCCTATTACAAAATATATATATATATATATATATACAAGAGGTCTTACAGGAGCTGTTAGTTTACACACTAGCTGCCACTTTTTGAGTAACAGAGTTAAATCTATTTTTTTTTTTAGTCAAATAAACCATGGAAGGACTCCCAGCAAGGTCATAACATCACTTAGGTTGTGGGGTCTTCATCCTTGGAGATATTTCAAAGTTGTGTGACATAGTCCCACGCAACTGGCTCTACATGCCCCTGTGACCTCCGGAGATTCCTTCCAACCTTAAGCATCCTATTTTCTGTGAAATCAACAGTAGACACCTAACTTGTGCCTTTCTGCAGTTGTGACATTTTTAGTCTCTAAACTGTAGTCTGTATTTTTGAAGAGTGGTCATACTCAACACAGAATTGCTGTAAAAATAACTCCAGATATTTTTAAGTTCCAGGATGCACGCTTACCTCGAAAAAAATTCTAAGCATCTTGAAAAGCCAAAGCATTACTTGTCAGAGAGGGCTAACACAGTGCCAACACACGGTTGCTATAAATCTCTTATGTGCTGTTTCATTCCAAGAGATAGACATGCCAAGAGCACACAGAAAGGCACCCCACCCTGAAGTAGCCTCTGGGTAGCTCATGGACTGACAGAACACTGCTCTTCTCAGTCCTTTCAACCACCCCTCTTACAGCACTCAGGCTACACGCCAAATCCTGTCTGCAATCTCCAGTTTGAAACCCATTTAGTTCTGGGGCTTCTGCATACACCTCCACTGAAACACTGCGAGAATTACTGAAATACTACTGCGAGATAGTCCTTGATTGTTTTGAGCTTTATTACTCTGATCACAATTCCTTTTCCACAGCTGGAGGAGATACAGATATATGCACACATGGCTTACAGAATGTACCTTAAAAAGACGAATCTGGTAGGAATAACCAACTTCACAAAGAACAATGAATTTAAACTAAATATTTTGTAGATTTCCACTCTCCATGTCATTATATAAACACACACTTTTTCTTCTCAGACCACAGAAGTAAAGACTATGTTAATGATAAATGAAACGTGTATTGTCAGGCATGGAATGACACAGTCAAGGACAGATTAAATTAAATACAATATAATAAAAGGGAAATGCTTGTTACAATAAATATCTCCCTTTTCAATGACCCTTTATTTTCAAAGGTAGAAAAAAAATCTGTTTAATTTGGTTTACAGCTGCCCAAAATTCTGAAAGTACCTGGAAAAAATCCTGGTTTTATTAACACATGATTACATGATTTAAATCTGTACCTCTTGCTTTCAATATCTTTTCCTTATAGGAATTTTTAATCTAAAATTACTAACTTCATTTGCCTGCTTGTTGATTCACAGATTCTTGCAACAATTTTCTATCCCCTACTGTTGTCCTGCAATTGACATGAGGAAAAAGAATAATCCAGTGGGAAAAAACTGATTGATACCAGAAGCAAACTTTCATATTAATTACTATTCTCATTTTTGCCACTCTCTTGAGCCTCATCTAAGAGAGAAACAAAGGTAAGTAGTCAATCCAGCCTCCTTTTGCAAAGTCTGGAATCTAATCTTGGGCTTGCTATCTGAATATCTACTGTGAGACAAATAAATGGCTATGCAAGAAGTTTACAGAAGCAGTATTCTTCCTTGCGTCACTGTGGAAGAATACCACCCCTAGTAACCCCCACTGCAATAGACTTGATTTTAGAAACAAAGATTATGTGAAAGTGTTAACACATGTATTTTTAAACAGCACTGCATATTTTAAAAAATGGATAAGGACTTCTATTGATCAAGTTCTGCTTTGGGCTTTTAAGGTCTATGTCAAGGGAAACATAAACATTTTAAATATATCCCTCATCCAGCCTCTAAGAGATACAGTCACTGTGTCTGGGCACCTGGCAAATGACTGAAATGAACCCCAGAGTCTTTAATGGATGTCCAAAAATGTATCAAGATAAACCCAGACAGCCCAATGAAAAACACCTGCCTGTGTGCCAGTCAATGAGGAATTCATGACTTACAGTATTTGCATATACATCCTTGTGCTATTCAGAAATTCTTCAAAAAGAATAAAAGGTTGAGATTAGTTGCTAGGACATCTGACAGTTCTAACATTAAAAACCCTGCATTAAAATGTTTTATTCGAAAAGCTCGGGCTGCAAAGAACAAAAATATCCCATTTGTTCCTGCTATATAAGCTTTGCTTTTCTGCAGTAAATTACATCTCTGTTTACATAATGTCTCTCCAGCTCAGTTTCATCATTATCCATCATAGTATAACTATTTATCAGCCTTTAAACAAGCAAATGAGTGTGTTTGTATAAGGAAGCCAAAGTGCAACTAATGACAGTCATTTTTCAATTTATGGAGGGTTTTAGGCCATGTGATAGTTTCCAGACCTCCAAGCTGCCCCTGGCAGAAAATTCTAAGAAGATAGTTGCTATCTGAAGGTGAGCACCTTCGGAACATGAGCAACATAATTTTTAGCCATGCTGCATACTCTCCATTTCTTCCTTATGCCTGTGCTGCCTAATGCACTGGCTTTCGGATTTTTTACCAGCTGAAGATATGACTTCTGATGCCTCTAAATAAGATACAAAATTACCAGAAATGTTGCTGCCTTTCAGGGGGCCATGGTAACATTTTCTGCACTTAAAATGCAGAGTTAGAAACACTGCTTTAGCCAGCCCAATTTGAATATATTGGATATGCAGCATTAACATCTGATTGCGGACTCAGGAAAAAAAAAAGGGAAAAAAAAAAAAGAAAAAAGCCTCACCACTGTAAATTCCAACCTCTTTTCTTACAGTGAAAGATGTGGTAGAGGAATTTGTTTGTAAATGTAATTTCAGACCAATTTCTGTATTGCCATGGTCCAATATTCATATAAAAACTGCTCACAGGACTAATTTCTGGGTCAAATGCTCTTCATATGTGTTCTCCCTCTCAGGCAATTCTTATATGTTTGTAAGTAGCACTTAACATCAGAAATATTTCATTATGTATCTGAGCACTTGCAGTGCTGTATCACATCTCTTCTGTCTTCTCTCTTTCTCAGCTTCCTTTAACAAAGTGTTTCAAAGAGAACGCCTCTCTTGGGAAAGAGCCACATTCACAAAGATACATTCTTCTCACTTCCAATTTGGCTGCATTCCTGCTTGCTGTCATGCCTATGGACTTGGTAACAACTGAGATCAGAAAAAAACCCCCAAAAATAAAATCCTTTTCATGTTCCTCAGTGTAAGTTTAAAAGCCCATGCTTTTACTCTATAACAATGCCTCCATTGCTCTTTTCCAAGTCCCTTCTTTGAAAGTCTCTGTGCAAGAGACTTACCTGCCCTAACATAAACTAACAAGATGACATCCACTGTTCAGGAACACGACTCCATCACCATTCCACTTCAATATCAACACCTCTAAAACTCTTGCAGCTGTCTACAGTTTTCTGTTGCATATTTTTGCATTTGATCCCTTTTCTCATGCAGTAACCACAATCCTATTACAGAGTTTTGCACCTTGCTGTTTTCACCTTTATACTTCCTACAATCTCTATGCATTTCTCAGTACAGAAGTTTCATATTAATTCCTAGAAACTTTCTCAGCTCTGCATCTTTTGAATTTCTTTGTACATTGTAAGTATTTTACATTAACTACATAGCTGCAAAGCAGTAAGGACATTTAAGACGGCAGATTACTTTTAATGTAATCTTTTATGCACTGCTTGTAATCTTTAATGTAATCTTCTCTGCACTGCTTGCAGAGAAGCAGTGATTCTCTGCAAGTTATCCATTCAGTATTGGGAAGATTTTTCTGTAAATGGATAAAATCATATGAATTAATGAGTTGCAGAATATTAAAGGATTAAAGGTTTTAAAATTAAGCTGTGTTTTGTTTTGCAGCAGCATAGACCATTCACTAGTGCAGACAGTCTAACAGGTAACTTGGCTCTTCTACTGACTCTGTAGCCAGTATTAAGTTTTTCGCAGCAGAATTGAACCCCTGTCCCAGCCTGCACAGCCTGGCTATAAATCCAGTTTTTGCTGGAGCTGTACAAACAGCCTGCAAATACTCTGAAACACGGGAAACAATCTGCAAGAACAATGTCCCCCAGGAAGGCAACACCAGTTCTACATCAATCAAACTTTCTTAAATAATAATGCATAAGTAATCATGGATGACAGTATTAAAATGCTTCACTCCTAATGCAAGTTATGAGGCAAAGTCCGTGAATGAATGCTTTCTCTGGTTTGACAAATTGTGTAAAGAGAAAAAAGTCTAGTTTAAAATGCACATTAGTACATTGCTCTTTTTCATTTACTCAGAATAGGATACTCTAAATTTCCTCAGTTATGTTATGTTAGCTCATTTATGTTTCTTTCCACATGATTTTTTCTTTGTATTAGTAAGTTACCACAAAACTTACTATAACAGTACTCTAATATTAGAATGAACACAATTTAGTGGGCAAACCCATTATTTTTCTAACAAAGACAAATAATTCTTCATCTCCAAATAAATGCTGCCAGTGAGAAAGAAAATGAGGGGTTTGAATTGAAGTACTTTACTTACTTTGAAAATATTTCTTAGGATAGCCAAATAATTCCAATTGGAGAGGATTTTGCTAGTCCCAGCCCCTGCTCAGAATAGGCTCAGTTGTGGAATCAGATCTGGCTACTCCAGGTTTATCCTGTCAGGATTTCAAAAGCTCTAGACCACCATCATGGGAAAAAAAATTGGGTTTGTTGCTTGTTTTTGTATTTGCTCTACACAAAGCATTTTGAAGTTGATTTTCTTTTCCAAAATTCCACATGAAGCCACGGTCTGAAGGCTGCCAAAACAGCCCCCGTGCAAGCTGAGTTCATGGCCTGACGGCCCAGGCTGTGACCGTGGCTCAGTTCTGCACTGGTAACACCAGTACTGGCCACTGATGGGTATCACAAGCAACACCATTTGGACGTTCTGCCCTGGGTAACTGGGGAATGAGTGCTCAGGAAGCAAAGACAGGGTATGAATATACAACACAGTGTCTTTTCCAGATTCAATTTTAATGTGAACTCTTTGAGAATCAATGAATAATGTGAAGTGGATATAGTGTTGGAATTCTTGTATTTTAGCCTCCTGCAAAATAATTTCCCTATATAGATAAAAATTTGACTCTGCTACCATTCTGAAAGTGTGCTTTGGTTCCCTTTGTAGGAAAAGGAAACTTGGGAGGCAACAGTATATTAAATATGAAGGGTAACCAATATGCATCAGTGTGTGTTGTAAGACAAAATCTGACAAAGCTACCAGAATTTATCTTTAATTAAGAATATCTTTAACCAAGATTTTCCTTTTCAGTGATCTCTCAATAGTTTTCTCATCTTTATTCACAATATGGAGCCTGAACTAAGAAAGTAGTTAATGCTGGAGCTTGCATAATACTGTTAACACGCTTAGTTGAGAAATAAGTGATCGCAATCTTTTAGAAGTGGCAAAAATTTTCCTCTTTACAACATCTCTAAAACTGGGACATAATTGTGCTAAACATAACAAAACTATCTGTGCTACAATTGCATCTACTTTGTTGACAGTGCTTACTGTTTAATCTTCACGATTTTCAATCTAATAGTACCTGACAATACCTCCCAAAGCCAAGAATACTTTCTTTGTTCTTACTATTCTAACTTTTCAGTAAATTTGGAGCCTTTTTGGATTGGACCCTTTCATATTTTACTCATTCTAAAGCTTCAGAAGATTCAATGAATACATTATATTTGTCTTCAAAGTGGGCTTTGCATTGAATTCTATGTTTTCTGCTTCCCATAGGAAAAAACCCACTTCCATTGTTTCTGAGACAAAGATGGTCATTTTCAGGAAAGAAGCAATAAGATTTTTATCAAGTCACAGCACACAGCTATATCCATTCTCCCATCCTGCTTTCATATTTATTGATACAGTATGTTAAGAAACGTAACAACAAACCAGTGAAAAATTTATCCCAGGCATTTTTTTTTAATTTGTCATTTAGAGAGACAACACAGTTGCACACTTAATACCAGGTGCAAAAATTCTCCAAGCTGCAGTGTAAGAGGTAATGGACTTCTACAGACTATACAGGCTTGAAGGCTATTAAAATTGATACCAGAATTTTTAACCAATAATTGATAACTGATTACAGAGTTTTAAATTAAAGAAAAAAAAAATAGATGTGACTTCAGAATTTCAATGAGCACACTGTGATAGTGCATGAGAATGCTCCTCACCTGCTGCAGTACATGTCTCTCTCTCAAAGTCATTAATCTTCTGTGGAGCTCTACTAGTTCATCAAGATATGCCTAGAAAGAAATTCCCCCCCATAAACAATGCGTTAATTAAGTCGCAGCAATGTAATTCATAAAATTCAGATGTCTTCAAAATCAGTACAAACAGAAATCTTACTTTAAATCTTCGTATCATATAATACTCCTGAGCTGGAAGAGACCCAGAGGGATCATTGAATCCTGGCTCTGCACAGGACAATGCCAAGGGTCACAGCATGTGCCTGACAGCATTGTCCATTCTCTCAGCTTCTTGAACTCTGTCAGGCTGGTGCTGTGACCAGTTTGCTGGGGAGCCCATTCCAGGGCCTGTCCACCCTCTGGGTGAAGAACCTTTTTCTAATATCCAGCCTCTCCTGACTCAGCTTCAGGCTATTACCTCAGGTCCTGTCAGTGGCCACCAGGGAGAAGAGAACACTGCCTGCCCTCCTCTTCCTCTCAGGAGATCTTCCCTCAGTCAATAAATTCTCCCCTTGCAGTCTCTCTTCTCCAGGCTGGAGAGACCAAGTGACCTCAGGGGCTCCTTGTAAACCTTCCCCCCTAGGCCTTTCCCCATCTTTGCAGATCCCCTTGGATGCTCTTTAATAGCTTTAAATCCTTCTTAGAGTATGGCACACAGGACTTGAGGCAAGACAAAACTCTTCTTTGAGGTGTATTTTTTTATTAATAGTCTGGCATTCTCTACCTTAATACAACACAAATACAAATTTTTGTGTTTTTTTAAGATACTTCATGCTGACAGAAATCTTCATAGGTGGTCATTTGCTGATAATCTCTGTATCTCAACTGTGCCAAAAAGCATCAAAAGACTGGGATGCCAAAACAGCATCTTTAGAAAACACATCCCATCTTTCTACATAAGAACCAAACCCAAAGACTGAAAATCAAATCAGTATTTTTCTCTAGAGGTATGTAATTATGTCTTTTGTGTCAACAGGGAGATATAAGGAAAGAAAGACTAAGGAAGATTAATCCACAGGAAAATTCCACCATTTCTTCCCTGGGATGTCAAACATGTCCCACCTCTCCACCTTATTATCAACTTTCTCCTTCAGCCTGAGCCATCAAAAACTTCTATTATATTTGCTTGTAAGCAAAAAGGGATATTGCACTCAACCTAAGCAATCAAAATGCAAACCAAAATATCAGAGCACTAAAAATCTAGGTACTGCAGATAAAAATCTAGATACTAATAATCTAGATACTTCATCTTTTGCCTCATGCTATCACAAAATTGACACTAATACCAGTAAAATACATGCTTTCAGAGAAACTTATCCATAGTGGGCAATTGTGCTATGTTCACTCATGAAAGGATTGAGAGGTCTTGCCCACAACCATTAGACAGATTTAAATAAATTATTTCAGTGTTAAATAGTGACAGTCGCTTCACATCATTTTAGTTACCATGCTAAATCACACTGCCACTTCCTAATGCACAGCCTTCAGAAAGGATTCTGGAAAGATTTTTTTTTTCCCCTAACTAATTGATTTGTGGGCTAAGAATACATCTGTGGATTCTCAACTACATCTCATTGCTCTGTGAAGCACAATACAAATTCATGGTGGACAGTAGATAAAATAAATAGATGAAGATTCTCGGCTGGTGAAATTTGCCAAATCATCTGATAGAAAAAAAGGAAAAAAATTTCAGAATATGAGAGAAGATAAAAGAATTACAGAAAGAAAACAGAAAAAGATCTGCACCTAAAGGAATCCAAAGCAAAGATGTACTAAAATTTTCACTCTGTAACAAAGGCTGGTATTTGGTAAGCATACTAATATCATATTCTGGAGTAGTTTATTGCTACCTCATTGTTATTTACCTTATCACAATCCCCATTCTTCATTTGTTTATCTGTTTTGGTTTGCTTTATTGGACTTTTCACTTCTAAAATCTGGAAAAGAAAGAAAATACTGTAAAAATGAGATGCATCACTGGATACAACTATATATGGAAAAATTCTGCTATTAATAAAACAAACTCAAAACTGAGCTTTTCATTCTTTAATCCATATAACCTATTCATATTTTTCAGAAGAAAAAGTAACTTACAGGAAAAAATGCTGAGGTACTGAGGAATGAGATGATAATGACAATATTAATCCTTAAAAGAAGGATTTTTATGTAATTTAAAGCCTTCTCAAGACTTTTTTTCCCCCTATCTTTCACGTGCTGGTAGGATAAGAGGTGATTTGACAGACACAAAATTATGCTGAGGGTCTCTCCAGTTCATTTGAAACATCATATTATCACTGTACTTTCCATGGTTTTTTCCCCCCCACCCCAATACTATCTCTTTTCTTTGACAACAGAGGTTTTCAAACAGTCCTTGAAATGACCATATGAGTTATAAATGAAAAACAAAGTGATGGACAGTAATTTCTTTTGCACTTGTATGGTACCCTTCCTTCAATGTCACTCACGCCCTTTTATTATCACCCATACAAGCCAGGATTGCTTCCTCTGATACTGAAATAGATTCAAGAAAAGTACATAAGCAAGCCGCAGGACATCATGCTTGATTTGAAACTTTTAGAACTAAAGGCAGAAATATTTGGGGCAAAAGGAACTGTTGATTGTTCTTTCAGTTTTTTCCACAGAGAATGCTTTTTTGAAGTTAAAAGAAAAATCATCATATCATTCCTAACCTAGAATATAATCAGTTCTTCTGAAAAATATCAAAGAAAACTAAGTGATCACAGATAATGGGAGATTATGTTTCACATTTCATTTTAAGTAAGACTAACATCACTAGCACAATTAACTCCAAAACCATACCCAACAGCCGCAGCACAGGATAAAATTCAGTAACTAAAACAAGGAAGTAAAGCATGTAAGAACAAGTCTTCTAGAAGCCTTACTGATATTTTCCCCAAAATTTTCTCTCATTTCTCCTTCCCTTGACACGAATGATTAAATTGCATATGTCCTCTTTAGTCTGACCAACATCTTAAGAATACAGCTGGCAGACAGTTATTTCCCTATCTAGCAAAAGTGACTGAAAATCTGAGTTAATCTTACTTGATTTAATTAGCCAAGTGTGATGCATGTTCAGATTCAAAACATACATTTTTGAAGAATAATTCTAGTACTTCTGTTCAACACCCTCTAGGGTTACAGCTGTGTTGGCCAGTAGCAAAGTTTTGTCTTAAAAAAACCCCGCCCAACCCTAGAAAAAAACAGACCTTAATCACGGATCCAGTACCTTTGAGATGCATTTATGGTTTTCACAGGAAAAAAATTCTTGGTTTCAAATAGAACCTTGTCAAGAACACATATATATGAAAAAGCAGTTTCCTTGCAATGCTCTTGATACGCAGTTTAAATTTAACATCTTAAGCACTTTATAGATGAGATACAGCACTAATCATGTCTGAGGAGCTAATACAAATACAAACTCTATCTTAGCTCTTCAGGTCTATAAAGGAACTTAATTAACACAAACCTGATTTCATCAGTAAACAGTATCCTGGCAAGCATCACTAAGCTACCAAGAAGAGATTTCACATTTGGCTATAGTCCACACAATTTGGATTCTCACAGTGCTTCCTGAAATTTCCAATCTGCAGCTCAATTATAAAACGTAGCTCAATTAAAGAAATGGAAGAAAGTATGTGAAGGTATTTTAGCTGACACACAGCTATTGTTTGGAGTGTCTAAATGTGGTGGTAGACCCTTTACTACATCACCAACAGGCAAAAGAACACAAAAGATGTGACTGAGTGGGCTGCTGATACTAAGACTTCAATTACTTAACAATTGCATTGGCTCTTTAGAAACCAGTCTTCATTAAACAACAAGTCATACACAGATTTTTTTTTTTTGGTGCTTATGTGGTCAGTAAATGCAATACTCTTCACCCCTACAGACAGCTTTCTGATCTCAAGGCCTCAAGGCTATCTCTTAAAAACTTTTAACTTTTGTATAGACAACTTAGAAGAGCCTACGGTGACACAAAATAAGAATATTGTCTGGACGTGGAATTACCTTCTCTTTCTCAGTGCACAACATACTTCTTAGTTTGTGGGGTTTTTTTCCCCCACAAATTATTTTAACTTAATTAATATGAATAGTTATATTTGGGGTTTGTACTATAGCTTGTGTTGGAATCTTAATAGAAAAACAAAGGCAAGCAAACAATATCTGCCAGATAATTGAAGCAATTATAGAGAAGAGATATAGAAAAGACCCACCCATGAAACTCACCCTCTAAACGACCAACTTGTGTTAGGGCACACAGACACTATTTTAACTATATCACAACTGTAAGTATCCATTTACTTCCTGTATGTGTCCTAACAGCTTTGTGTATAATGCAATTGACACTGGGAATGAATCATGCCTCCTTAAAATAACTGAAAAATAGTGTCTTTTATTTTGTAAAATATGTAAATTTTTATACGTAATTTTATATTTGGAGAGTCGTACTTACTGCGGGCGAGGTACCACCCAAAAGCTAATTCTCATTTGTCCCTGGAGTATTTTGCAACTCCAGGTAATTTACTTTCTTTTCTTTGAAAAACCAAACTGCCCTACGTTGCTATCTCAGAAATAACAACCACGTGAGCTCTTACAATCTGGAACAAGTACTCTGATATAAAGTAAAAACTATTGTGTCTTCTACTGCAGTAAAAAAAATATTATATCTTTCTAGATGAACACTGGTGGGGGAGAAGATAAGAGATGAATCAACAAACACTTCAGTTTGATGTTAACTCTGTCTACTGCTAAAAGAGAGCCAAACTGCAGTTTTTGTACCTGGCTGTTGCTGGTTTTCAGTACAGGTGGTGCTGGATCGTGACGCAGCGGTGAGGAAGCTGAGCTGCTATCACTATCGCTGCCATCACTCAGACTAATCCTGCAGAGAAAAAGAGCCACAGCATTACACCTGCAGACAAAGGGCCGTCAAACAGGGTCAGCTAACCTTGGACTTCGACGGAGGGACTTGCAATGACCAATCCCTGGCTAAGCAGGCTATTGTTAATCAAGGTCACATGGAAGAGAGGCCTCTGAGTAGGGCTGTACTCTGGAAAAAACTCTTTGTAGCACAAAGAAGGAGGCTGCCTGTCCGCACTTGGCTGAGACAAAGTGTTCAGTTAACAGCAGCTAACGTTACAGAAATGGTTAAACACCTACAAAATTCAACTGCTTCTCCCAATCTCAGTTCACAGCTAAAAGTCAAAGAAGGAAAGTGGTCTTTAGGGATACTTTTCTGCTCTTCTAAAAGCTTTCCAAACAGTTGTACTTCCAACCTGAACACGTTTTACTGAAAAGTTTCTTGTTTATTGTCAAAAGTAACACAGCTTTTCCTTGTTAAAATTTTAAAAATTAGCATCTCAGAAGAGGTCACATAAAAAAGCCCAGCTCCTAGTCAGTTTCACCTTTCATTTACTTATGAACAACGGGGAATATTTTTTTGTTGGAAAAACCGTATTAGTTATTTGGGACAAAATGAAGTAGAAAAACAATACCCTTAAAGTTCCATCAACAAACTGAAACAAAATCTCCACACTTGGAGACAAGCTGAGCTTGAAACAATCATTTACACAATCACTGACAACAACAAGTTGTCAAATAGCTAGTCATCTTGGTCTTTTCGTCCTTGATTCCAGAGGCTAAACTACACCAGGGAATAGCCGACATTCATTAAAGTTTTCCTGTTATCTTCCCATTCAAGCAGTAGATGACACTGGCACTCAGGTGCTGTGCACCAACAGGAAAACCCTCTGAATTACATAAAGAACCTAAGATGTAGAGTGTTTGAGAGATGCAGTTTCAGGTCTTCCATAACCTTCAACACCATTTGGATGGAGCTTCAAGCTTCTTGAACACCAGATGAATTTTGGAATGCCTTCTGAGGGTTGCAGCAAGGATGCAGAAGCTTCTTTTAAAAACCAAAATTTTTAAAAATTTCTGTGACAGATGCTTGCTTTACCCTCTGATGCACTTTTATCATTAACTACTGCATGCAGCACAGAATTTACTTGAAATTCAAATTCCACTGATTTGGATTCAATTTAAAAGCTTAATCTAAAACCGGTAAGCAAAAGGTCTTGTGACTATATATGTAATAGCTTATTCAACAGCTGAAGGACAATTTTCTCTAGTTTAGGCTCAGGAATAATCATAACTCCTCCTCTCAAGTCACAATGGCATGAAATCAAATAAAGTCAAACAAATGAGGATCATCGTAACTGTATTGATTAGTACAGGAAGAGTTGGTGTCAGGAATGGTTAGTTGCATTAGTGTTTAAAAGGGGCTCTTTTATGTGCAGATGCTTTAGAAAGAGTGAATTTTCTGCCCATTTGCTACTCACCACTCTGAGAACATCAGACCTTACCTTGTTACTAACAAGTAACCAAGTTACTAACAAGGACACTTGCAATCCCAGGACACTTACCTGCGACTCCTGCCTCCTCCTCGTGTATTTACAGGTTGTTCCAACTCAGAATCATTGTCCTTCTCATCTGCTTCATCTGATTCATCTTCATTATCATCTGAATGCAGATCTTTCATTATCGTCCTCAATGGACCTGAAACAACAGAGACAATAAAACACAACGAAGTTTACTTCCCAGTGTTTTGAGCAATTTACCCAGCTTTAAAAACTATCTTCCTCACACAGTGTTGAGAGAGGAGATTTTAACTTTTTTGCTAAAAATTAAACAAATTAAGTAATGCACTGGGGGATTATACTGCAGGGAACTTGTCCATGTATTCATAAATCTTTATTCACATGAGCAACTTAATCAGCTTCAACAGACTTACTCATGACAATGAAGTGACTCATATGTTCAAGTGTTAGAACAATTTGCACCCTGGACCATAGCTCTGAAGTAAGTAAAATACTGTCATGACAAGAGAAATTGGCATGAAATGTATGCTTGCTAAAAGCATGCTTCTTTTGTATTGCTGGGGTTCAGTATTTTTTCCTTCCTCATTGTACGTGAATAAAGATCTACAGGGACATATTGATCAGGTTAATCCATGTATGAGAGGTTGGTTCTAACAAATCAATCTGACTAAATTGTACTGTCCAAGGCAGTCATTTTATCTTCTTGGTTTTTACATATTTTTCCTTCAGAGGTTCCTATTATTTCAGGGTCAGTTTTAAGTGGAGTAAGTACTTCACCCATATTGGTAAGTACAAAGTGCATCAACACCACTCAACACTATGTTATCACTTTTCCTGAATTAGCAAAAAGGTATAAAGCTTAACTTGCCCACAAAACTGCATTAAACTCAGTTCGAGTTTTGATTTTTACTCTATTTACTCTAAGAGACAGTTACAGAAAGAAGAATATGTTTAATAGAGCTAGGAAATATGTTTAATAGAGCTACTTGAAATAAGAATGGCCAAAAGCAGTTTAGAAGAGGGAAGAAGTAAAATGTCCTGATGCCACAGGACATTTAACTATGAAGTACAGCCCATCTAAGACATGAAACAGCAATTGAAAGCACCAGTGATGGCTGTAAGAACAGCAATTACTATTACAGCTGTAACTCCTTCAGCCCAAGAAACACAGTACTCAGACGAACACAGTGAGCCTGAGATGAAGCCTTCAACTCTCTATTTGCTAATGGGAAAACTGAGTCAAGGAGTGTCCTCCCTGGTCAGTGTCAGCAGAGAAGAGAGACATCTGTCAGTCAGTGCCATACTAGTAACAGGGTTATGAGTACGACAGTGTTCTCTTCATGAGGGAAACAGTTTTATGGACTATTCCAGACATAGCAAAGTTCAGGCCATAGGGATTTTGACTAGTTTTGTACAAGTGACCTCAAAGTTGTTGTCTGGAATGATTTACTGCTAAGGCTGCCCTAGAACTTTTGTAAATTGGCACAGTTTGGACAGTTCAGAGAAATGAGCCTTTTCTCTGTTTTCACACCCTAGGAAAGAAAACCAGATGGTCCTGATGGGTAAATTCCTGATTGACCAGACATTTGTATAGGTGACAGTATGGAAGTGCTTCTTGTCCATGCAGCTACAGCTAATATGTAGAAGCAGCTGAGGTGTGCTCCATTTCTGTCCCTGTTTGGGTCTCAGGCAGACAACACTCAGTTGCAAATGGCAACTTGTTGTCTGACTGAATAACTCACCATCTGACCCTTGGAGGATGGAAAGGGCTTTTATAGGAGCAGTAATAAAAAGAAACTTGGACTCCTCAGATACATCCATCACTGACAGCCTCATAAGATTGAACAACTTGTCATTCAAACAAGTTCTCACTTACTGTAGGAGCAGGTCTGGGAGTCTGAAAAGCATATTGCTAGCTAACTTTTCAGCTGACTTTTCTACCAATCAGCAAAGCATTAATTTTTAAGTCTTTTTTTTTTTTTTTCCTAGCATGGATAGCAATTTTCTGCCCCTTGGTAACATTTACTCTAAAATTCCCTAACAATTCTCAAACCTTTTTAAAGATTTGAGAAGTTGTTACCTCCTAAGATAGCAGAATAATTAGGAGAAGCTGAAAATTAGGAGTTGCCCATGAGCAAGTTTTCTTGGTAAGGAAACAGATAAATATCAAAGTAAGCCCCAAGGACAGAAGAACTTGAGGAACCTCAAGTTAGCCCGCTGCTTCAGCAAAAAGAGGTGAAAAAAGTTCATGCTGTGTTTTTTTGACATCCGAGTGAGCACTGGAGTCTAAATGCAACCAAAAAAGAGCAACAGTCGTGTCAAGTAACTTCCAGTTCAGGGGAAAAGCATGGCTTCTGACCAGAGCACAACATATACCATGAACATGCCACGGTATGCCTGGTGCTCCATACCTTTGATATACAAATTCATGGCCTGGGCAATGAACACACTTAGTTAATTGGGGTTTCTGGAACTTGCAGAAAGAAGCAAGAACCATTATTTACTGTGGCAAAAAAGAGAAGATGTATATACCATTTGCACTTCAGAGCTGTTCACATAGGAGGACAAATCTCCCATCTATTCTATAAAAGGTATAAAGAACTGAAAGAAAATCTGTGATACATCTTGTATATGATCCAGAATAGATGGATGGGACCAGTCTGCTCAGAAGAAAGTACTAAGTCAACAAGTTTTTCCCCAGCAAAGATAACAGACGGAGAAGTGGGTATCTAAGTCTTTCGGCCCAACAGTTCACACCACTAAGGTTTTCATGAGAACAAAAATGGGGGTTCAGCAGAAAGTGTATCTGTTTATTCTCAGGTAAATATCAACTGCCTGAAGCCAGTCATAACCACAGTTTACTTCGGCTCTTGGCTTCTTTCACATGGAGTAACACTGCCAGAAACCATCAGAAAAACATCAGAAAATCAGTACCGGGAAAGCCCTCGAAAGGCACTAGGACAGACATGCATCATATGACAATCTATTTAAAATCAGTGTGCCTGAGGCACTAATGTATTGTCATAACCTTAAATCAAGTCTACCATTGAGAAATATAAATGGCTAAAACAAACAATTTTCTTTAGTCAAAGGCTGCTTTTTTAATGCTCCTTATCCAAATGAAACAAAAACACATTAAGAATGTATCAGTTGTACAATCTTACAAACTAGAGAAAGAAGCCAACCAGGAACTAAGTAGTTTAATAGATCATGGAGAATGAATATCAGCTTATTTACAGAAAACATGCCTTGGCAAAGCATCCAGGAAGAAAAATGCATTCTTTATTGAGTTTTAAGTAAACTGAAATTATTAGCCAGAAAACCAAAATGCAAACTTTAAGTCTAACCATCATCCTTCCCTGTCATATATTTGAAGTAAATACTGTGTGCTCTTAAAACTTCCCAGTAGTATGGGATGCTCACAGCCTTTGAAAGGGTCTACATAAACACAAATGTTGGCTGCCCATGGGAAACCACACTCTTCCAGGGCTTCAGGTGGAGCCAGGTGCCATGCTACCTAACCCTGCAGAAAGACAACTCAGAAACAAAAGCTCTTTTGGGTTTAGCCTCTGTTGATTGACTGGCATGCATTTAGTCCTTCAAAACAACCAATAATCACACTCTTTTCTCAGATTCGCAGTTTCTTTCTCTCCTTTTATTTTGCCCTTACAGCCACATCTGAAAACAACCTGCAGAAAAGTCTCTAAATCAAAACTGTGGCCAGCTCAGTCAGTGGAACACAGAAGAAAAAAGGTAATGAGATGCCACAAGTTCTGTTTTTATTGGCCCCTTCATTTCCCACATTCCTTTCAATTTCTTTTCCTTTACTGGTACCTTGTTGTCTGTTGTTTTGAGATGGTGTAAAACTGGAACTGGAACTGGAGCTGGAACTGGCAGGACTGGGCTGTTCAGACTTAAAAGAAAAAAAAAAGAAAATAAATAACATTTTAAAAGACATTTTTTTTTGCCTAGACAAACTCTTATGGTTAGTTACTGCCTAAAGCATTCTGTCAAGAAAAAAAAACTGCGGGGCCAAATAACTCAAAGACCTTAACTTCAGGCATCAGTGAGGCAAACATTGTGGAAATTACTATTGCACTCACCCCATATACACACTACTGCATTAGGTCTAGTTCTTTGCTAAAGTCTAACAAAAAGTTTCCAAAGCCTTGTTTGAAAGATTATACAACATGAGAGCTTCAATGAGTTTATAATGGACCTAAGGCATTCTCTGTCATTGTCATACTGGAGATGCAACGTTTTTCAAATTAGCAATGACATTGTGGAATTGAAAAACAAAAGACCTGAGCAGACCACACTAAATGCCAGAAAACCTCAGACAGTTTTCTTTCATCTCCCTTAGAAAACAAGTCTTAATATAGGGATTCAAATTAAACTTTTATGCTGTTACTGAAATTCTGCTAATCTTAATAGTTTCCATATGTATCAAAACTCTGCAGATTGTAAACGTGATTGAACCAGAAGGTATGCTTGGTTACAAAGAGAAATTATCTAGAATTTACCAATTACAAAAGAGAACCAAATTTTCAAACAGAGTTATTAAAATCAGTGTGTATTATTTAACAAACAGTTCTACATATTTTTTCCTACTATTGTTTAAAATGTGTAAATTTCCCTTTAGTTCAATGAGGAAGTCCTATTACTTCATTGAAAAAAAAATCTCTCCTATTTTACTCTTCAGTACTGAAGAGTCTTGCTTCCTGCTGCCAGGTTGCATGTCTCCGTATACTTTTTGGCTGATTCCTAGACTCAGTGGTACATCCTTGCACACTCATCGGTGTACATGAGACAAAGTATGAATCTGGTATGTGGGCAGAGGGGATGCTAATGGAAAACACAAAACAAGAAACGGCCATGCAGAAGAAACAGTGAAAATCGGATTAGGAAATAATGGTCTACTATTGAAAAGTAAACCTGTTTACACTTTAAATTTTATACAACTGCGTTATCATGATGTGCTATCCAGGCTAACCAACATTTTCTGACTCCCCTTGCCTCATGATTAAAATGGAACTAAATTGTTCTCAAAAATGACAGCAGAAATATCCGGTCTGTAAAACTCAGTTTTCACTCACACAGGCTATTTAAGCCTAACAGTTGCTTTTTCTCCATAAATCAATCTATTGTTGCCCTCCATAATAGAGCAGGCAGATTTACTGCCTTTTGTTGCCTTTTCTCACGATAAGAGATGCCTATTTGTGCAACAGAATGCTCGAGAAAAACACCATTAACATCTGCTCTCCTTAAATCAACACCAGCTCCAGTTCTCACAGACACAGTCAAAACACAAACTCTGTACCTGACTGTGTGGGTGAATGCCGCTTACATACAACTGAATCAATTCAGTGCAGCAAAATCCAACCCAGCCAGCAACACAACTCACTTTGGAGTACCAACAGAGATTCTTACATGGTACACAGCATCAGACCTTTTTGAAATACACTGCAGCATCACTGCTCTGAAAATCAAGCATTTTTGAAAAAAAAAAAAAAATTCCCCTTCCTGAGTTTCTGTAAAACCTTATGAGGTTTTTAACTGTAGAATAATCATGATAATATGAAACAGACTGCAGTGATAAAGAACAAGTGTTCATGTAAACTTTAAAGACATCAGCAAACTAAGCTCAGTTGTCTAGCTGCAAGCTACTCTTAAACATCTGGTTTAACTGACAATTTCTGCTTCTTGCAGCAAAATTACTAGCTGAGAACTGGTTTCTGCAGATTGCCATTAACTGTATTTTTCCTTTATTAATTTCAACATGCATTTCAACTTATGTAAAGTCCATTCTCTCGAAAAATTAGCAAACACTAAAAGACAACCAAATTTGGCTTTCAAGTGCTAAAAGTCTAAAAAGAAAAAAAATCACATAGGCACAGAGACTATTTAACTATTAAAAGTTCACTACTTTCTTTTTTAACCAGCTTGCTTGAAATGAAAAAAGGGAGAAAGGCCTAGTCTCATTCTCATTATAAGGCATGAAAATACCAGTGAAATTGCTCCATGCCAAAATTTTCTCCCAGCATTAAGTAATTGGGTCAATATCACAAGAACAAATTAATATAAATACATACAGAGTTGTATATTTTCCTGGTAAAAATTTTGCCCTACTTTAGCAAGATTATTTTGAGAACTCAAACCACAGAAAGTCCTTATGAAACACATATGATCATCCATACTTATTTTAAAAGGGTTCCTAAAACTTTTGAAACTATTTACTTCATTTCCTTAAACATCCCTATCTGAAAATTGATTCCAAGAAATACAGATTCACATAAATATTAAAACTGTTAATTACTGGAAATGAAACCTTCATTTTTTGACTGAGAAATCTGGGTAAAAGCACACCCAGAGGAAACGGCTGCTTTTAACCTAAGAATGAATGTTATTAACAGAAAAGATTGTCCTTTCAGAAGGAACTGAAAAGATGCCTTCCATATATGAATATGGACTGGTGCCAACAGGACTCGCTTCTAGTTAACAGAGGGTGTCTTTTATCACTTAAGCAATGCTTTTTGACAGTTTTACAGGTTCTTAACCCACAGACTTAGGTATTTATGGCTTTAAACACTTGGGCTCTCTGCTCTTATTCACTGGTTCCTAACCACAAAGTATTTTTTTTAATAGGTCTGAAGTTAGCTAAACCCTATCTTTCAACAATAAAAGCTTAAGTTAGCATCAGCAAAGAGCTTCTCTCATATGGCCTTTTCCTGTTTTACCAGTTTTCTCTTTCCACAGACAAGCTAATAAGAGTTTGGGCCCAAACTGTTCATTAGTGCAATGACCCCGTATGATTTATTGCATTCTTAGACAGTCTACTTCATCTCAGTGCTCTCACAGTGATGCACAGGAGACAGTGACTTCTTTATTATGCCTGATTGAGGGATTCTGTGCTTTGAAACTGTTCAGCAAAAAAAGGCAATTTTCTTTGGCCCAAGTTTTCCACAAAAAGGTACCTTTTTTACCAGTATTACCAGAAAACTTTTTACCAGGTGATTTAGAAAAATCACCTGGCTTCTGCCATTTCCAAATTCTTGTCTGTTTTCACAAGTAGCTCACTCTGCAAACAACTTTCAGGCAAACCCACCTGTTTATAACAAAGGTTATAATGGAGCTGTTTCTGTAATATTTTATGGTTGTCCCAATTTGTACAACTTCTTGGGGCTGTCTGGTCCAGGGCAAGGAGCTGGACTAAGATGATCCTTGTGGGTGCTTCCAACTCGGGATATTGTATGATTCTATAACTCTAAAAATAACCCCCATCATTTCAAGCTCTTTATTAATTCTTACATTAAAAAATAGAAGACATCTTTATATGGGCGATAATGGTTTTTTTAGTCTTTCTCTGAACCATTCTTGATGGAAGCTTACAAATTGTTTCTTGAAGTAAACATTAAGTGGTGCAGCAATATCTCATTTCATATCAGTCAGTCTATATATTTCTTATTTTTTATGAATGATAGTCTAGAGACATGTTTCCCAGTGTTATATATACTGAGAAGTTTATACACTTCAAACTATTTATACTACTTATATCTGTATACTACTTATACTACTAATACTGAGCATTGCTTCCACCTCCACTTTGTGCAAATTTTGAATTTCAGGGAGGAGGAACATGCTGCAGGACAAGACTTTTTCTCTAACAGGAGCCCTGTACTTACAACTTCTACCACTTAAGTGCCCGGTCAGTGACCTCAGCTTTCAGCAGACTATCTGTACCTCACAACAGACATTCCCACTGAACATCAGCAAACAGCTTTTCACTTGAAGGCTGACCAATAATGGGCACAGGCTGCCCAGGGTGATTTTGGCATCTCCCTCCCTAACAGATATTGAAAAAATTATCTAGACAGGGTCCTGGCAACTCAGCTCAAAGTGGCCCTGGCTGAACACGGCAGGTAGACCAGATGACAGAGGCATCGTGTGATTCTTTGGATTTGAAACAGAGCCTTCATTTAAAAAGTAGCATTAAGAAAAGACCTTAATCAAACCTCTGCAACTGTTTCCTCTGAACGACTGCACTGAATCAAGTCTGATTTGCATTTCCTTAGAGGCTGTCCTACCGAAACATGTTATCTAATTCTGGAAGAAAATAATTTTTCTTCTGCATTTTTAAACAGATTTTATTTTACCTTTATAAATCAAAAGTAAATTTGAGACAATGCTATAATAAAAACTCACAAATAGTCGAGATTTAGAGAAGATGCATAAACAGGAGACTGAAAAAAAAATGTGGATAAAAATTCTTTTGCAGAACATCATACAATAAAATTGAAAGGTGAAGCCCTAATGACAATCGTTCTATAACCTACTGGGCATTTTTGCTGAAAATACCTTGCTGGAAAAGAGTGGCAGATACATAGTAAAGCAAGCAAAGAAATACAGGAGGGAAGATCAAGGTTTGCATTGTAGAGCAGCTGAATACTACAGTTTCCATGGATTTCAGGACTACAAGACAACAAGTAAACTAAGGAAAAAATAATCTAAAAATGTGTTTGGTCACATGAGTATGAACATGGTCCTTAAACACAAGAGGTAAACTGATGGAAGTTCTCATCAGATAAGCCTTACCAAGAAGGATAAAGACTGTTCTGAATATGTAGGTAATGCTGGCAAAGACAGGGTTATACGAAGGCTTTTCAAAACTGGCACTAAACACTATGGTATTTAGGCCACCTTTCCCCAAAAATGTGCAAAAATACATCAATATTTGTGAAGAATTGATAAAGTACGAGCAGTGAAACATGGAAAATTTAACAGGTCTGTATTTCATATGAAGTCTGAACTGTGGGAAAAAAATGAGGCAAAATGATACAATATATACTTGTTTGGAAAACATTGCTCATTTTATAAGCCTAGTGGCATGAAAGCCCTGTGATGAGAGAATGGCGACTGTCTCTCTGAATTCCTTTAACTGTGGAAATGCCAAATGAAGCTGACAAGCAATACTCAGACATTGATTTTCTGAGAGTTTGGCTTAACATTTTAAACTTTCCCTTTGAGAATTTCCACGTATTCCATACACAGAGCTGTCCTATGCCAATAAAGGAAATGTGTTTTGGAAAGAAAGTAACTTCAGTTTTAGTACTAAATACAAAACAGAAAATTCAGTCTGTGTATGAATGCTAAGGTTGAGAGCTTCATTCAACTATTTTACATCTTCTGCTCTAATGGGATTAATAATGATAGAAGATAGGTGGTAGTTGTTCTGGCCAGCCCCTTCAGCTGCTGTGTTGGAAAATAACACAACTCCCTTCTCTTGCTCTGTTTTACCTACAGTGCCCTGTGATATGAGAAGGACAGATGTTAATGCAATCCAGTTCACTGTTTGGGAAATCAGACAGTCTGCTGTCACCCTTGGAAGTGGATCACCTAAATTCTCCCAGATCTGAGGAGATCTAATGTTAGAGGAGTTCACACACTCCTGTTAAAAAAAGAAACAAGTGAAGAACCATCTACATGTAAAACTGCTTTTATGAGTATAATTATGTACTACGGTGCATTTCTCCACATTACAAATTTGGTCTTCTCAGCAGGTACTCAGAGACTTTGCAAATTCACCACAGTTCCCCTCTATTCTTATGTAGTTCAAACTCTGTAAAACACTCCCAGCATGACCCCACACTAAAACTTTACTATGTGGAAAGCTTGTCAAGGTTATACAAATCAAGCAAATACAGACCTGAATATATGAAAAAAAACCCAGCTTTTTTTTTTTTTCTGTAGTCCTGCTGCACAGGCTCTTGAATTCATGTCCCAGAAAACCAAATTGTTCAAAATTTAACTATAAATTACAGAGAGATCAAGTGCAGATCTCTGTTGGCCCTGACAGTTTTACAGCAAGCCTCATTGTATGTACTCTTCCCTCAAACTTAATTTCTGGTATTTAAATGATTATCTGAAAAACTCAGCTTTCATTTATTGTATATTCCAGTTTCAGTGAAAAGCTGTAGAGAGAAAAATATAAAAATATATGCTGTATCCTAAAAAAAATCTCAAGTCTCTAAAACAAAACAAAACTCCTCAAAAAATTCTTCAAAATGTCATAATTTTTAGCCAGTCTTGTGATACTATAAACATAACAATGATTTTCAGATATGTTTGGCAACACTACGCTCTGTACAAATTTTCCTCTATAGATCTGAAACATCTGATAAGATGGTTCCTAAGCACTCGCTCTATGATAATACCATGTGTTTATGTAGTAGTAGTTTCACAAAAGATCATCCATATTATATACACACAGACCATACAACACTTATTCTCTAAGAAAAAACCTACAGAGCCGATTTCTATTTTCTTATTGGTAATTTACTATTTACAGCTGACACATCTGTGTGCTGTAACTTTGCCTACACAAGTACTTTTACAAAAAGAATACTACAAAAAGTAATCCTTATTTAAAGCTCCTTATCTCTGCTTCTCTGACTTAAAATAAGTTTTTGACAGTGTAATCTGAGTTTTACATTAATAGAGTTTTGCTTCTGTTTCATAAGACATAAGACTGTAACACACAACAAAGACAATCACTTACAAAAATAAGAAAACGTGATACTTGTTTATATATAAAGTTCATTTCAGTCAGATTGTTATAATGTAGTGTAATGATAATGTAATGTAATTGATAGTTATCTGAATAGGTAGCTCAACCACTGAATGAAGTTATTAAAATACTGGGTTATAATTACATTATTTGAAATACTGGCTAAATTAAGACCTCATGTAGTACAAACCAGATCAATCTTGAGTTTTACAGTGTTCAAAGGATCAAAAACATTGTATATGAATACTCAGATCATGGCACTTTGCTTGATGATATTTTACTCTTGTGGAAGACACAATGCAATAAGCTCTGTCTTGAAACCATGTCTTTTTCATGTACAAGATACACCTGCATTGTAATAGCTAAAATCCACTACAGCAGAATGCGCAATGGAAAAATATCATCCATCCACTGAAAGATACTAAAATTGTCACAGCCTATATCTACTTCTTTTCTTTTAGACTAAAAGGTAGAATACAGGCATGTAATACAGGTATGAAATACAGGTATGTAACCTCCTCCGACTATTTAGGTAATACCTAAAATGACCTCATACAGAGCAGCAAAATCACTTGATTTACTTCTGTCCTAATCAAGACTGTTCACCAAGTATGGTATTAGACAGCATAAGTTTTGCAATGGTTTTCTGGCTGGGGTAATCAATGTTGAGGCACTGATCCAGTTACTGCTGGCCTCAGTTCTGGTTATCCCCTGATGTGTAAGTCATTTTTTCCTTGGGGAGCTCAGGCACAGGTGGAGCTGCCTGTTAACCTCAGCAACAAAACACAGCTCTGCTGCTGAGGAGGTACTTATTATCAATCACCTTTGAAGTCTCCTTATATGTAGCTCTGAGATGATGATACAAGTTTCGTGGACATGTAAACAGAATCTGTGCAGTGCAAATAGCTCCATTTATTCTTACCTTCTAACTCTGCTGAATGAAACATTAATTCCTACAACACAAAGCACCATTTCCTCACCTTTGCCTGACAGCACGCAACACACTAAGTACACAGTAAGAAATTTCTTCATGTTCAGACATGCACAGCAAGAACAGGTAACACGTCTCATGATAGCTCAAAAACCCCTACATACATGTTCTGGACACAGGCAGCCCCATCTTACTGGGCTACACATGTCATTTTCATCAGGGCAAAAACAGCATAAATTACCAAATTTCTTGGTCCCTCCACAGCAGCACAATGTTAAAACAAATAAACCTGATCACCAAATAAATATGATCATGCAACTACTTGTTTTCAGCCCCAATGGGAATGAATGGTGCGAGATATTGCTGCTCAGAGAGGGGTACTAGAAACCCCACTGACTTAACCAATGCCAGAGGAAGCACAAAGTATATACTTCTGTTGGGCAGACAAAGATTTCTATTTTCAAGGGAGGATGAAAGCCTGAAAGCTTAGAGGCCTTCAACAGAAAATACTAAGTTTTAGTACCAATGGAGCTGGATGTTTTGCTCCAAGTTTTTTGGGGGTTTTGGGTTTTTTGGGTTTGGTTTTGGGTTTTGGTAGGAAAAGGCATGAAGTAATTAATTTTGCGACAACTTTTTCTAACAAAAATGTAAGCTGTACTGAGGTATTGACTAAGCCAAAACAGTACTACTTCATAATGACTCAGAGAGCTAACACAAATTCACACCAACATTCTTAAGCTATGTAGCGGTTTTTTTATTGCCGATGTGGTGATCTCAAACCACCTTCAATGAACACTCAAAATATTATTAAAATTGGTTTCAGGTATGACACTGCCCTTAAACAGCAATGCTTGCCTAGCAGAGAAGGAGTGGATAATGTTGTCAAGAGGGAAAGGCAGCTGCCTTACAGAGGGCATGAAAGAAAACTGCTTGATTACATCTGCTTTCATTGATTTCCCCTACTAGGCTCACGTGCACACTTTAGTACTGGGAGAACAGAAACACACAGGCACCATCATCCTTGAGTCTGGGACAGGCAAATTATGTCCATCAGGAGCACCCCTTGTCCATTCCAAGAGTGCTCCTCAGCATTCCTCCGCAGTGCCAAACATGCAGCACAACCCCAGGGCTCCACAGCACAGGGAGGTGAACACCAGTCCCTTCTCATCAGCAGACAATGCACAGTGATTCTTCTGCACAGGCATGAGGTAGGGTACACATTCACTGCAGCGGTGAGCTCAAGCAGTCTTTATCCTGTGTTAGAAAATTTAAACTTCAGGAGATTACTGAGTCTTTTAAATATAAAAATTAAATTGTGTACTTAGAGTGTGTTCTGAAGAGTTCATGTCTGTCATCATCAGAGCACAAGCCTCTGAGTGGGAAGTATTATCAAAATTATCTAATGAAGTTCGTGGAAAGTTTTGCAGTAAACTTTGAGTAAACCATACGAGTAAACCATGACATTTCTGCCCCCTGCTAAAAGACATAAACATACTGGTTGCACGTAAAAAACAAAAGGGCATAAAAGCCTTGAATATATCTAAGTATTGTAGATAAAATGCCAGATGAAAACTGTCAGGTGTTGGGTTCTATTTTAAATATGTGCAGCCATTCTTCTGGATCACAACATAATCTATATAAGTAGATAGATAAAGCACCTTCAAAGCAATGAAATCCTTATCAAGATGATCTCACTTCATTATGATTAAAATAAAATATCCTGTCTTTAATATTTTATTATTTTGACTGCAATCCACCTTGGCCTCTCAAAATCATCATGACTTTACCAGACATGAGATAAAGTCTTTTTATGCCACAAATCCCTCCCCAAGAATTACAGTATTGGCACTACACATACCCAATCAAAACCCTCACTTTCTGCAGGATAGCAGGTAAATAGGTTTTCCAGTGCTGAAATACAGAAAAAATGGCCCCAATCCAAACCTGCATTTATGCAAATATTTGAGTTAATTCATGAGAAGTCACAATGAAGCAGATGGAGCCAAAATTGGCAAATTAAGTAAAATACTGCAGCCTGTATTAGTACCTTAATAATGATTAATGCTAATTCTGTGGTCAAAATGTGACATACTATAAAACTTAAAAAAACCCAAAACAGACTTTGCCTCAAGAATACAAAATTTCATGGTTCTCACAAGATTACTTTTGCAACCTGAACATTTAATTGTATCTACATAGTTTGTCTCCACTGCTTTATTTCTATTTTATTTAGTTCTTTTTTTATTTCTGTAAGCCAGTGATTTCCAAACACACACTGATAACAAAACCGCCTCACTTTAACATTTGAACTTGCTGCCCAGAGGATCTCTACTTTTCTGTCATGCTGCTTCCTCATCCAGCAATAGTAATTTCACCATGTACAGAACAGCCTAACATGCACCCAAGCTTCTGTGAGTGAAGACAAAGCATTTTTCACTTTGTAGTAACACCTAATTAAAATAGGCGAAGTGTAGCAGCTGAATGGTGCCATATTGCAGTAGATGCGCCATAGAGCATGCTTGCGCCTAATGCCACTTCTCTAAAGAGGTCTGCTTACCTTTGGCCACTATTTCTCTCCGAGCATACACCTGGAAGAAAACACCTTAGACTGTACAATATTTACCTGTTTGTGACTACTGAATTACCTTCTTAACAAAGGAGTACCATGTGCAACAACACCACATGAATGGCTGGCGTGGTTTTAAGAGCAGTGTTATCACTCAGACTAGAAGCAGAAAAACTTTATTTAATTATCACCCAAAAAGTAAAGAATGTAATAATATGAGAGTTGCAAACCCACAGGGCCCAGTCTGCAGTGAAGCACTTGATCAGTATTCTGCACCATTAATCATCTTGAAAGCCACAGTTTCACAAACAAAATAAAATCTATCTTCTCCTTTTTTTTTTGACCTTTGGTAACGACATGAAAACAACACATGAAGCTTTATCTCACTACTGTTCCTTCTGGCTTTAAATATTACCTGAAAAAGCTCTGACTTTAGCTCCAAGCCCTGGCAGAAAGTAGGCTTTTTCAGCTAACAAGTGCCTAGAGGTTTTACAAGACCATGGGGGTTTTCAAAATGTTCTTCCACTTTTGAAATTGTCAAATTACTATGTCATGTGCCAGACTGAAAGTAGCATTTTATGGATTCCTTTAAAAAGGTACTCATAATCTAAGACTGCTTTAGGACATGCAAGCAGTTAATTAAGTACAAAGGCATAGTCTGTGTGATCTCTACTGTATTTTCTTTGTTCCACAAAGGCCTTCCTGAGAAGGAGACAGGATTTTTTCCTAAAGGCAAAAGACACACTAATGTACTCCGCTCTTAATAACTGAAACTCCTTACCCCTGAGTTGTCACATCTTGCTAGCATGCATTTCTGCTCTGATTGTATTTCCACAGGCTTCGGCATGCCAAAAGGCTGCTACCATTACTAATGCAGTGACATAATGCAGGAAGGGAAAAAAAACAATACGTACCGCAAGCAAAATAATCACACCAGAAGAAATTAATTTATCAGAATTTGGTCCATTCACATTCCATGGACTCCCTAGAAAATCCACCAAACTACTGTCATGCATGGCAGACTTAGTGTTGTTATTCAGTTCTCTGCAACTGGAGATACATGGAGAAAACTTAATACCTGAATAGGTATGGATCATCTGCCTTATCTCTTTTGTGCCTTCCTGCTGCAGCAACTTCACCAAGAGCCATGTAACACTTTTTCTTTCCTATTCAGTCAAGCAACATCAGCAGTAATGAAACAGGAAGTATCTGAGCAACCCTTCTGAAATGGCTCCTCAGCCCAAAAAGGGCATCTCCAATCATGGAAAATGCCTCACGCAGATTCAAAATTCTGTATTTCTCCATCTCACGTAACAGCTTGCAGCTCACACAAATATTACAAGAATATCACCATATTTCAGCCTGGCAGCAAAATCAAGGTCAAGTCCTTTTTTATTATCATGCTGCTGCACTGTCCTACATAGGAAGCAAGCAGGTGGAGTTTTCATTAACTAAAACATCCTGTAATTGAATTTAAAACCAAAATATTTAGAATTTTGAAGTGGACTGTGTTAACATGCCTATGCCTCAATAAAACCATAAATCTGCATGCTTTCACTCTATATTTTATTTCGCATGTTTCATACCAAAGCCAGTAAAATAGTTTTTCAGCCTTTGTGTGTGAATTCCAAATGAACTCAAAAAGACCCCATACTCTTTCAAACACCTAGTTGATCACTAACACTGAAGTCCAACATACTTTAATTCACAGATGTATTTGAAAAGTGATACTTAACAAACATGAAGAGAAACACAGACACTTGTTTTACTTGCCAACAGAAAAACAAAATTTAAATAAATACTGCAGTGCACCACACTACAGTGTATGTCAAACAGACCACAGAGGAATGACCATACATGGTCTTGGTCTAAGTCACACACAGAAAGACTATAAAACAAGGGCAGAGAGTTTATCACAAAGCAAGGGTGTGATTCCCTGTATTTCCCACTGAATTTTACAGAAACATTTGAAGCTCAAAAAAGAGACTGACTACAGGCCACCAAAGGACAGTGTCCAGCTTTCTGAAATACCCTAGAGACAACAACATGCTAACCTGTCTGGATTCTGAAAGGCAAATTTCAAGGGACAGCTCCAAAGGAAGATCAACCATTGGCAGACACTTAATGACCTGAAAAAGAATGCACTTCTCTCAGGAAGTGCTGTAACTCTACATACTCTACTTCATGAAAGCAAAGGCTATGTTTCAAGTCTGAATGCCCATAGTTAGGTAGAGTATGATCCCTGTACCATGAAGAGTTGAGCATACTCTACTTTTTTGTCTGAAATTCAAGCCCATTCATTGATATGTTACACT
>VWZV01017158.1:104131-119542 GCA_013397155.1 Irena cyanogastra | reverse complement strand
TTTATTTATTTATATTATTTATAGTATTTATTATATTCATTTATATTTATTTATTGTTATATTTATATTATTTTATTTATATTTATGATTTTATACTCTAAACCTGCTCTGTAGATACAGCCTGCAGCAGTGAATTATTATCCTGGCTTAGGATCCATTCCCATGTTAACTTCCAGATTCCAATCATCCTATTTGTGGTTTCTAGAATGCCTCAATATTAATACCAGAGCTTTGGTGTTTAAGTTAATCCTCCCCTTTTCTCTGAAAAGGAAACAAAGGGATAAAGCAGAAAGTATAGAGTGGCACAAGTAGGGTTTTTTTTTAATATAAAACTGATACCTCTTACTCTCAAAATCATCCCATCTGTTGTGATAATGAATGTAATGGGAAAGAGTTTTAATTATGACTGGCACAACCATCAGCCACAGCCTTGCTGTCAGAGCTGACTAAAATGAGTATATAAAAAATCTGCTACCCCACATAAACAGGGATGTTTAGGTATTACAGCTTGTTAATTACCTCTTTATTAAATCTCATCCTACTTTATCATTGTAAAAATATTTCAAAGAATGATATTGTCATCACAGAAGTGCCAGCTCTGATGGTGCTGTAAGAGGAATCAAAGTGTCTGGAAGAATGCTTTATATTTACATGTATTTTATACTTACCCATGTGTAGAAAATCCATTATCTTCAGATAAATTATATTTACCAGCCTATCTTTGTATTATATCATGAAGTTATATACATATATATTTATCACACACAGATTTTCTCACACATCCATTATGTCTTGTGGTCTAATCAGGCAAATCAATTGATCTCCAGCCAAATATGACACCAAATACTGTTAAAATACATTGGATTTACCAAACAAAGTTCACAGATAGGAAGAAAATGGTTGTAACTAACATAATTCTGAGATATTTTGCCTTGAACCACTTTAATTACAATGTGCTGTTCCTGTGTGTCATTGCAGGTTTTGTGTGAACACATAATTTATTGTAATGATCCCATGGAAAGAACTCCATCACATGTTGATTGGACAAAGGGCCAGGTTTGTAAAATTTGATTTCCCAGCATGTTTGTTTAGATTTTTTTAGTGAATCTAAAAATGTTTAGATTTTCTTTAGTGACAATCTCTACTCCATGTAATAAAGCAGCAAATCTCTATTCCTCTGAATGATCCTAAACAAATCTTTACTACATTAGAGTATATAGACACTCAACTGGAGGGTTTTTCTTTTATTTTTTTTTCAAAACAGACTTGGCAGAACCCTCAAATCTGGGACATCTCACTGGGAGCAGCAAAAAGAACATTTAAAAGTAATTTCATTTACTTTAAGAAGTGATCCCTTAAAAGGTGAGTGGAAATAAGTCACAATGGAAGTCACAGTGCAATGGTTTTACCTTTCTTTCTGAAATTTGTTTCCTTCTTTCTCTTCAGTTATGCCCAGAAACAACAAAAAAACTTCTGTTCAGAGCCTCATTCGTTTCACGGTGAGTGAGAATATCTCTCTCTTGTTAAGGCTGCACCAGTAAAATCAGAAATGCAAATATTCCAGGTGCTTAAAATGTATGAAGAGATCACAGGGAATTTGTAATGAAGCTATTGTGAGTTTGTCCTGTGAACCTTAAACTGCAGCAGGAGTTTATAATTATGATGTCTACTTCTTCAAATGAAGAGCTGAGAGCGTTCTGCATTTCTAACTTGCTTCAGCCCAAAGTGGACAAGAAGAAAATGCTTTTGAAACGGCTTTTTTTTTTTCTAGCAGAAATTCATTTGGCCAAGTTACACTTAAAAGTGGAGGAGTACTCTGATATATACGGTACATTTTAGAGATACCATCTCAAAAAGAAAACACAGATAATTAAATGATCACAAACTGTAGTGCAATTAGAAGACTTTGATGAAAGATGTGATTTAAGTAATACAAGTTTTAATGGCAAAAAGAGCAGTTCTCCACTCAAATGCATATTAATCATCACAGTATGTGTGCTTTGTTGGCTGCTGATAAACTGATTATTTCTTTCTTTCTTCCGTTCACTCTGAATAAACATCTATTCCCAAATGCCAGCTATGGCATTGAGTGGAAAGAATGAGTCCTTCTGGAGCCTGGCTGTGCTCAGCAAAGGGTGCAGAATCACTACCACACCAGCAGTATCTTTGCCTTAAAAACAGTGGCAAAGAGTGCACTAATGTTTGGGAGCAGCAGACAAAGCTGAGAAATTTCGTATCGGACGGCAGACTTTAAAAATTCCCCCTTTCCCCCAGGATCCAACATTTATTTATTAATTTACCCACGAAATGTGCTGAATGAAGAAGGATTTTGTTATTTCTGGTAGCACCAGCAGGGCAGGTTGGCTGTGTGAGAAGGAACATCCTCCCTGGGGAAGGGCTCAGGAGCTGGGGTGGGGCTGGGTTGGGTTGGGAGCTCTCTTTGCAGGAGGGCTCGTCTGAAACTGGTGCTGTTTGGTTCTTGCCTTTTTCCCTTTTATATTCTCTGTATTCCTCACACATGTATTTGTAACTCTGTCACCTATTGTATTAGTGACTCGTTTTCCCAGCACTTTTCCAAGGCAGAAAGACAAAAATCCCAGAGCTCCAAGCCCTGGGAGTGCAGGGCCCTGGTGCTGTCTTGGTTCTTCTGGGAGCCAAGGCTGAGAAAAACTCCTGGAGATATTTCATGGACAGAGCACAGCCAGAGCCAAGGGGGCTCCAGAGAAGGGGCTTGACCTGGGGGGGAATTGCATCACCACTTGTCCTCCTAACTGGTGCTTTTTACCAATTATTCTAATTTCCTAAATCCTGTAAAATGTACTCACTCCTGGACATCTTTTGTGGACAGCTTTCCATCAGTGCCCCTGAAGGCCTTCAATAAAATCCCCCTTTCTATTACCTCCTTACTAAAATCATCTCCAGTTTCATTTCCAGGTTGGGAAAAAGGCAACAAAACCAGCAAGGCGGAGCAGGAGCAGCACAGCCCTGACCTGCAGGTCTGCTCCTCCCCAGTCCCCAGGGTTTGGCTGCCCTGTTTTTCATTAGCCCAGCACTGAGGTTCTGTTCTGTCCAACATCACCACGTGTCTGGGAGGTGAATTTCAAAGTTACCCGCAGACAATTCTCTAAAAATGATATTTTTTCCCACCACTGCACAGTTTTACACATTTTCTGAAATTGGATTTCCCTTCTCATTTTCTTACTAGCTGTTCAAAGGCCTGTTTTGAATTAACACCTCAGTCACTAGGATGTGTTTGAAAGTAAATGTTCCATAAAAATGTAGGAAGGAAAAATTATTAACCTCCCATAACAAGTGAATTGTCCTGGATCTGGGGGTTATATTGTAGCCATTACATTATATGAGAGAACAGTCTTAGCTGTGGGGAAAAGGCACAGACATCTGCAGCCTCGTACAAGGAACAGAATTAAACACAATGGGAACATAGAGAAACTGGTAAAAATTATGCTGTTGGATGGCTCAGTGAAACCAAATGTTGCATAACACGTTTTTTGTTTTTGCAGTGCTTCAGCATTCAAATTAATTAAAGAATCTTCCAGAATGAGGTGCAATGTTGCTTTGGAAATACATTGCTTTAGCAAGCTGAAATGGGCAGCTCGGCATCCTTCTGTAAAATCGGTCTGTGGCTTGTACCAATTAGAGTTGCTATGCTGTAAAGGAATTCTTTTAAAGATCCTTCTTTCAAAAAGCCTTTTTTAAATCATGGACTCGTTAATGCTTTTGCAGGCAGTTCTAGTAGCACACCACTGAAGCACATTTCAGTTGGTTATCAGAGGTTAATAAGAAAGAGGTGATGAAATTTCACACTGATTTTCTTTTTCAATTCACAGTGGAGAGGAGCTCTCTTGTTTTAGTCCAACCATCAAAAGAAAAGGGATTAAAGCCAGCACACAGCATCATATCTGTTGCTGTTACAAACATCCATTTCATGGGAGACAGAGCTAAAGATTGGACTCTGAGCTTAAAGGTGGGCTGATTTCTAAGAATTAGAAATTATGTATATTTAGATAATGAAGATAGAGTTGTAATTAAGAAAATTACACAATAACAGCTCTAGTTGCAGCAGCCATTTGGAACCTCTTTAGGACAGACAATAAAGCCAAAAGCAGAGGAGCACCTCCCTTTAATTTTTCCTGACCTGTGATCAGCACGGTGTCATCTTCCCTAAGTTTGGGCCAATGAGAAAAATAATTTACAAATTAAAGTGAGAAAAATAATTTACAAATTCAATTACCTTCACCAAGTTCTCTGCTGATTTAGATCCTTCAATTTGCTGAAAAAAGAACATTTCACATCAGCTGTTGGGGCCTTGTGCTGTCCTTACCCCATTCTAGGTGGAGCATGTGTAGGGGAAAATGTGATGGACAAGTGCTGCAGTTTGAGGTCTGGATCCACAGATGGCTGCTTACCTCAGGTAATTGCAATATCCCAGTAAAGAGAGGCTCATCCCATGAAAAAGCAGGAGGAAAAGGGATATTCATCAGCATTCCAGCATGATTCATCCAAGCTCTGTTAAGTGACTAACCACAAATGTTGTGCAAGGAAGCAGAAAAGAAAGGGCCACTTGGTCTGAAATATGCCCAGAGGAATCTGTGAGCATGAAAGATGTGCACTGCCTTGGAACTGAGGGAATTTATGACTTCTTAAATGCTGCTTTTTTCCTTTTTTTTAATGACATGGGTAAAGTATTTTACAGCACATTCTTGAAGGTAGTTTTGGGTTTTTTTTGCATTTAGAACATTAAGGATAGATTAGAAGCTCTCAAAGGTGATGTGGTGGCCACCACTAAGCCTTCAGCTTCTCTTGGTCTTCAAACTACTGCGGTACCACCAAAGCTGAGCTGAAAGTATAGAGTAGTATATAGACACTCAGCTGGAGGGGTTTTCTCTTATTTTTCTTTCAAAACAGACCTGAAAGTTGAATGATGAATTTTAGAGAACTCGGTTGGGTTTTCATTCACAGGAAGGAGCTTTCACTTGGAATTTGGATGCTTTTAATAAATTTCTCCCTAGCAGTAGTGTGTGCTCCATGCAGCACCTCTTTGATGCTGGGACCAGGGACCCTGCTCAGCCAGGCTGAGCTCCAGGTTCAGACTGTTGGAAAGGTGACATTAATTCACTGCCCAGGCTCTTCTTACCAAGGTTTTTGTAAAGGTTAACCTGAGAATTGCCACACTTGAGTGGCAGAGGCCTTATGGAAAGTTTATCTCACTAGACATTTAAAAGTTGGATGTTTACATCTAAACTAGTCTTCATTAGCTCCCTTCATGGGCTGACAGAAAGGCTCATCAATGTGAAATTTATGTTTATTTTCCTCTACTGGCTATGTAGGCACCTAAGCAGAATTAGACCTTCAGCTTCTTTCAACATCAGCACCTACTTTATAAAACTTCGACTTTTTTTTTTGTTTTAATCTGAATTTTTACATTATTTTTATTCATTGTTTAAATAATTCTTTGCTAAAACATTGTCATCATCAATTTCTGATCATTTCAGTAGAATCATGGTTCTGTATACTCCTGTATTTCTTTTTTACTGCTCTGGATCTGCTATCTGAAAGACATTAACTAATTCTTCATCTGCTGGAAGCTCATTAGCATGAAAAAAGACAACAGCAAGAAACCTTGCCGTGGTGTCACAGAGGAATTCAGCTTTTGATTGCTTCTGAGTAGTTTCAAGCACTTCTGTATTGCCAGGATGAGGGAAGTAAGACCTGGCTCCTCAGCACCTCTCTCAGACCTTTTGTGTGGAATCCTTTCTTATCTCCCCTTGATGATTTGAAGATGAGATCTGGTATCAAAATTTGGAATACTTTACATTAATGCTACTGCTTGCAATAGTTCATTGAGTAAATCTTAGCTTAAGCAAAGGTCTTCATGTCACTCTTCTGACAATAACCAAACCTCTCAGTCCTCCTGACCAAAGGAATTATTTAGTCTTTTTTGCCTCTCACTTTTAGGGTGCCATTCAGGAGTGATGTTAAAATGGGAGAGCAGCACACTTCTGGCCCCTCTCAGCCCAGCAGCTGCTGTGATCTCTCCTGCTTTATCTCCTCTGAGGGAATATTTATTTCAGTACATTCTTAAAGAAATAGGTTGTGACTGTTCCGAGGGTGCTCGAGCTCTGTCACACCTCGTGTTTATGCAGAGATGAGCTCCTCTTTCTGTGTCACTGGCATTGCTGTCCTGGGTGCCCCAAACATGGAAATATGAAGAGTTTAGGACTTGAAAAACTTTGTGCTCTGTTCAGGACTCAGAGCCAGCTCAGGGCTCACTTGTTCTGAGCTGTAATTTCATTTAATCCCCAGCCGTGGAGTTTGTGAGTTTCCTGCAAACCATGCCAGACTCCCCAACATTGGTGTGTAATGCTCCACAAGGTTGTGGAAAAATCTTTCCAGTTATTCCAGTGTGTATCAAAGCAAGTAGGACTTTGTGAAACACCCACTTGTAATCTCTGCTGTGCACAAACCAGCCCAGCATCAGCCTTAACAGGATTCCATTCCTATCAGAAAGGTTCAGCTTTCCTGCATTGCTTGGGCACCATTTCAGAGACCATCCGTGGCAGAGAATGAGTTACATAAACTTTGTGGAATATTTGCTGTTTATATTCCACAGCCATCGCTCTCAGAGCTGCAGCTGTTAGTTTTAACAGGTACAGTTTCTAAAATTTTCCATTGAAAGCCCTGACTAAACTCCCCTCATGCAACACTTTGGAAAAGAAAACTCAACCCATGGAATCCATAAGGGCACTGTGGAGTTGTTGTTTTTCTACGGAATCAGAGTTTCAAGTCTTCAGGGGCAGAAAATGAGCACAAAATATCTTGAAAGCAGAGGCCATGTGGGTGAAATTGAAAATTATTTATGTGTGAATATGCACCATGTTGGGCTGGGGTTGTTGTAATCCCAGAGTTTCACCACAAATATATGAGGAAAAACTAAAGTGTCTAGCCATGCTGTACTGTATGTTGCATGTAAAAAAGTCTAAAAATTCATTTTTTAAGAACATCTTACCCGTGTTCTGTCCACTTGCTCTCTTATCGGTGTCCAGTGTCATTTATCTTCATTTACTGAAATTGACTGAACAGCAGGACATTGCTCATCCCTATCTTTGTGGCAATCTCTGACAATGTTCATTATTGTCTGCCTTTCATCGTGTCACCACTCGGAGCTGACATTGTTTATCTTTGCTCACCCTGCCTTTATCTGGTGACTGTTGGGTAAAATCATCAGTCTTGGGTCCCTCCTGCCCTCCTGGCCATCACCAGCTGACAGAGTTCACTTCTGCTGGGTCAGCTGGCATCAGTCTGTGCTTAAGGGAGTAAGAAAACCTTTCTTGGATGTTCCAGAAATTTAAATGGGAAGGTCAGGCTCACCAAAGTGCTCTTTGTTCTGTCCCAACGAGAAGAGCTGAGCTAAGGTTTGAGGTTTCAAAGAGCTCATTAATTTGTTGATTGAAGACTGTGGAAAAACCAAATCAAACCAAAAGCCCCCAATACCTTACATGAAACAAACACAGAGATGTGTTTTCTTCTCTCTGCACTTTCAATGTTTTGTATAATTTTCATGATGTGACTGCATCTATTAGTGGGATCTTATTTTAAACTGATTTTAAAAAGTCGAGTTTGTTGCTCAAGAATCTACAGTGTAGAATGTCTAGAATGTAATTTTGTTTACTTTTAAGCCTCAGCATTGCTTTTGTCTTCTTGTTTCAAGTTCTTTCATCAACTGCTTTGGTTTTCCCACCTTAAAGATTGAATGTTGTCGATACCTTGGGAAATGCCTTGATTTAGGAGTGTTCAGACAGGGTTTTATGTCTTCAAAGTACTTTGGAATTGCTTTGTATTGGTGGCAGTGGTGGCTGCTGTCAGATGAGAAAGACTGGAGGTTGATACATTTGAGCAACGTCCTTGTTTTGTTATATAAGTAAAAATTATATATAGCTGATCATATGGAGCTCAAACAAATTGCATATGCAAGTGGAAAACACCTGCTGCCAGTCTTCCTTGGAAAAGATTCCCAGTCCAAAACCCAAGCCAGAGCCCTGCCATATTTAACTACAACCAAAAAAGTGCTGAATGTGGGTAAATCCAGACTTTGAGGGTTGAGCTGTGTCTTGGCAAGGTGATGCCGCTGCTGTCATTAAAAACCCTGCGATTTAAATAGGGAAAACTGAAAGTTCCTGCTTGGCATCCAGTTCCCCCTCCCAGAATTGTCAGAGAAGTGCTAAGTGAAGAGGCTCCAAAATCTTGGAGCTGCAAATTGTGCCTCGCCTGTGTGGAACAAAGCCTGGCTGACCTCCATTCCTTGGGGGCTGCTCGGAAGATGAAGCTGATGACAAGTCACCGAGCCCGAGCTGAGCCCTGCTAACAGCTCGGTGTGTTTGAAACCGTGACAAACAGTGTCAGCAACTTCATCTCAGCTACTCTGGGATGTAAAATAACTCCTCTTGCGCTTGATGTGGAGTAGAACAGAGCACAAAGTCAGCCTTTGTCGAGGAGCTTGTGAGTGTAACCCTTTTAAGAGGTGACGTGCGACAATTTGAGCGTTATTATTATTTGTTTGAGCATTATTTAACACAAAATAATCCAAGTATCACGACTTGAGCTGCCGGTACAGTTTTTGTTGTGATGTTTCTTTATGTAGCACCTCAGAAATACAGGTCAAATTTTCATCTCCAGAAATAAAAGAGTTTTTGGGGGAGATTTATGGATACTTTATACTTTCTACAGGCTTTGTATTCCTTACATACCATTCTAAATATAGCTAAGCAGGCTTGGAAGAAGGGGAAATGATGACGAGACTTGATTGTGTTTCAAATGTCAGATGCCTTTTCCTATCTAGTTAGATACTGTTCATATTGTTGATTTGTTCTGTAACCAGCTCTGAACAGTTGGTAGACAATTTAGAGGGTTTGAGTTACCAAAAACATTTCTTTTCTTAAGAGAAAAAATAAACTCTAAAGATCTGTCTACAAATGCATATACAAATATATAACCAGCCTCTAGTTTAATTCAAGAGAACACATTTTTTATTTGAAGTAAGAATGAATATTCTGTAATATAAATTCTTTGATTTAACTCTTGTTTGTTTTTGAACAGTGATTTTAGAGACCAGATGCAAATTCATGCAAGTGGTGAAAAATGAATCAATTTGCTTCATATATCCACATTTTAAGGTGGGCATCCTATCTCTTGAGCCATTCTGTCATTTTTTAGCTGAACTGAAGCCTCTGACTGCTTTGCTGAATGATGCAGACACTACTCCTGCCTGTGCTGGTGCAACATTAGGTAAATCATAATTTAAATAACTGGAGATACCACTTTAATTGCTGTATTTATACATAGTAATAAATATATTGTCATGTTCTGCGAGCAGCAAGTGTATAGAATGTGAAAGTAAAATATTTAAATGTCAGGAAATGATTTCAAAAGTTGAACAGAATTTTGTGGAATCACTTTGGAGAGCATTAATCAGTAAGTTGGTCTTTGTGACAGATGCAGCCATATGAGATTAAAAAAAAATGTTTGCCTTGGTTGGTATTTCATGTCCTTTACACCATAAAGTGCACTAAAGGTTACTGAACAGCAAATAGCTCAATATCCAAAGCACAGTGTCAGGAACTCTGGGCTCATCCCAGAGGAAACTTCATTCTTTTATAATCTCATTCAGTCCCCACCTCATCCAGAAAACTTCTCTCTAGCACAGTTTGAGCTCACAGCTGTAAATGGCTGGAGATTTTCTCAAGTGCAGGACGAGGCTGTCTGGGTGTCCTAAAGATCCTGAAGATCTTTACAGGGGGCAATGTTTGGAGGAGAGGCTCTCGTTGGGAGTTGGGGTATCTGTGTGTGTGTGGCCAGCTGCATGTCCAAGGCCATCTGTTCTTTGAAAGATCAGATTTAGCTCACCAGTTTCTCTCAAAAGTCTGGATCACCCAACCCCTGCCACCTGTCCTCTTGTGCCACCTCAGGACACGTGGTGGGACTTGGTGGTCACCACGGAATCAGGTGCAGCTCCTGCAAGAGTGTGTTTCCCCTCAGCCTCAGTACTTGGGGTCAGTGCCTTCCACTGCAATATTTTATATTATTTTCTCCTCGTTTTAACAGTGACCTCCTCAGAGAGCTCCGCTGTGTCACTACAGCTCCAGACTTTTGTCCCTGGATTGCCTCAGCCCTCGTCAGTCGTGGAAGGGAGGTGCACAAGTGGTTGGCACCTCAGGTCGTGGTGGTCACAGTGTCTCAGGAGGCAGAACTTCGCTCAGCAGAGCAGCCAAGGCAGGGCAGCACTCTGCTTTTGCTTTTGTGTCACTGCAGCTCTTTCCCTCACTGCCACACTTCACGTTTTCTCGAATAAACATCCTCAAGTGTGAGCTGCAGCAACTGTTGGAAGGGTTCTCCTCTCCACTTAGATGAAGTTCACTTCAATTTTGTCAGAGTGGAAGTTGCTGACATTCACGTAAGTCCTTTTATTTTTTAATTTACTGATTTGGGGGGTGCTGGGTGCCCCAACAGGCCCTGAATTCTCATTTCCAGTGATGGCTTCTGCTGACAATCCCATGGTCCTGCCTGTGAAGGGCAGTGTGAAAAACATAACCAAAGGGATAACACCAACCATTATTTCTACAGCCTGGAGCCTGTGAAACCAGGATTTATTTCTTTCACCAGCAATGAAGGCCCATTCACAGCTGGGCTAGTGGAAGGTGCCCATGGGAGGGATGGAATGAGATGATCTTTAAAGTCCCCTCCAACCCAAACCATTCCATGATTCTGCAGTGCTAAGAGTGGTATCCCTTAATACAAATTATAATTTTGCTCCACAAACTTGTGCTGACACTGATGTGTCACTGAAATTAGAACACTTATATTTGATAGTGAAATAAGATGGATTCTTCCCCTGCTGTCTGTAAATTTGTATTTGATCCCAAACCTCTTGGAGTCAGTGATGGCTTTTCTCTTCCTCTGCTTTGCCTGGAATTACACCCAGCTCAAAAAGCCTTTAATTTACATAAAAAATTTAAAATGCTCATTTTCGAAAAGCACAGGTGATAGCAGACAAAAAAATTGTAGCAGTATGTAAACAAATTAGGGCAGTTTTTCCATTATTCCTTCCAATTCCGTTTTGTTGGAATAATTCTTTACCATCTGGTTCTTGCTAGTAGGATTATTTTCCCTTTTTCCCCCACCTTTTCCTTACCACTCCAGCATCTGCATGGCTATGGGATATTGTTGCCATAGTGAATGTTGTCTGACATCAAGGGGCTGACAGTCAGGAGGAGTTATGAGACTAAATGATGTGCTGTTCATATCATTCATCACAACAATTATTAGCATGGAAACATGATGGGACGTGCTGGAATTCTGTTCCTAAAATGAAAATAACTCTGTCCCTTTGTTTTAAGCTAAAAATCGTTCTATATACTGTGTATATATGTATTTAATGAAGAAAAGCAAGTTTTTAAGCGTTTCTTTTGCTGCATTCTCAGGATCCTTTCCTCATGCTGTCACACTGCTGCAGTTGGAGTGTGTAAGAGAGGGTCTAATTAGCAGACAGCACCAGGCCACTTGTGGCAATTGATATTTATTAGCTGAGGGATGGCAGGGGACACAGAGAAGGCTTTCATCCCTCTGGGGACCCAGCGCAGCTCTTGTCTAGGAAAACTGAGTGAAAAAGTGGTGTTTAATTTTGAATCCCTTACTTGGACTGCTGCAGCTACCTGTGGGGTTAATATTGAAGCCCAAGAGGAATTTCTTTTTATTTTTTCTCCTGCAGAATAAGACTAATGCTGGAGGACTGAGAAGAGATAAACTATTCCTTAAAAACTCATCTCAATGAGGGGATAGGTAGGGAGGCATTCCAGGATCTCAGGCTCTTTTCTGGAAGGGGGAAATCTCATCATTTTCATTCAACATTGCAGCTCACTGTACCTCCCCTTTACTTCTGTATTTAGGGAGGTTATAGGCAGTTATTTCTGTAAAGAAACCTGATTCTAGTCCCACTTCTCATCTTCTGTGATTGTTCAGTGCATAAAAGAAATCAGCAGGTAGGGTTTGCATCAGTATTAGTCATTTAGGCAGAAGGAACACAAAGAATGCAGGAAGAAAACAGAAAAAGGAGTTATTTTCTTTCTGCCTTCCCTCAAAAAGAAAACCCTGCAACTTTCACAGCCTTTGAAGTTTTCATTTTATGATGTTCCTGCAGCTAATTCACTGGGACATTATGCAGCTCCCATGATTGCAAATGTTAGTAGGGCTCCACTCTCTCCTTGAGTTACTGATGAGTTGTTAATTTTTGGGTAAAGTGGAAATATTAACCCATGATGTTGACAGATCTTAGCCCTCAGTTTGCCTGTGCATACAGGAAAATCTCCTTTGGTTGTGTTTGATCAGTTCACATTAGTGCCTCGAAACAATCAATATCACGCTGTGTTTAAAATCATCTTTTGAGGGACACAGAGTGTTCAGGTGGAAAAAAAAAATCTCTAGAGACCAGGATGAAACTAATAAGATTTACTAATAGCTTTCGCTTTCATAATTTGCAGGGAAAGCAAAGAGTAGGTTCTGAATAGCTGGATTCTTAATTGGATATTGATCTAAACAAATATTCTCTTTCTAAGTACCTGTTAAAATCAGTTACTGCTATTTGGGAGGACACATTATATTTATCCTGATTTCTGGAGAAGTGCTGCTGCTGTTCTGAGCTGTATAAAGATGCATTAGCAGAGCACTTTTAATAGACCTATTAAATTCACTTTGCTTTGATTTACTCAGTGTTTGAGTGGAGGCTGAGTATTCTATACAGCTGCAGGAAGAGGAGTACTGAAAATAATGTAATTATCACCATTTCTGCTACTATTTATTTGGTTAATTGGCATGGAGCTGCACTTTATGGAGCATTTGTGCTGTATCTACTTTTAAACATGCCTAATATGTGGCTTAATGCTATTTACACCCCACTTTTGCTGAAAGATCCTGCTTTCAATGCTGTTCTCTGGGTTGGATTTTGTTTGCTTGCTTTCTTGTTTTTCCCTGCTGAAGTGAGACAACACAGAAGTTGTAGAAGTTGTAGATATTCTGCTGTATTTGTTCTAAATAATCACAAGTAAGGAATGTCAATTGAAATGCTTCATATGACACTCTCATGTCACTTAAGTTACCATAAATCAAATTTTTTGTGAGAGTCCATCTGATTTTTACAATTTAAATCTAAAAATACTTGGGAATATGCTTGCAAACTAAAATCAGCAGTCAATCCTCATTCAAGCCCGCTGTACCACAATTTAATCTAAAAGTATTCTATATGTGTAATATCCTTATAAATAGAAGGTTACAGTTTTATGCTCAAAAGTTCATATTCTAAAGGGTTAAATGCAGAAAAAAGAAAGGAAGACTAAATTGAGAGATGGCAAACATGTCAGCTGAAGAAAAAATAATGGATTTCAGAAATTCTTCAGTTAATAGATTATTGAGATGAGGCTTACTCTTGAGGTCAACAAGTAAGTATTAGATGATATTTAAACACAGAGTTTGTTGATTTTTTTTTATAAAAAGAAAAACTTGAGACACACGTGACACACGGCCTCAGTTAAGAGGCTGCAAAAGGAGAGCAGGGAATTCAGTATTCAGAATTCATTCCGTATTCCAGAAGCTGTAGATCATTCTTTTTCCAGACAGACTCTCTCCAGGTTGAAAAGGTTTAACCATACAGGCAGAGCTGTGAAAAGCAGACAGAACATACCAGTGGCCTCTTTTTTTTTCACTTTGCCAAGTTTCTTCACATTTAAAGCAACAAAATCCCCCAAAACCCCACACCAAACCCACAAAACCATTGAATTAAATCAATTATTTACTGTAAAGATTAAAGGGATATTATGATAAATGCAAATATTTGTGGATTTGGGTTTGGCTCTCTACAGTATAAACCAAGGTGGCGAATTTCAAATCAAACCCATTTAATAATTTAGAGGATTGTGATTAATTCTTATTCTACCCTATTCACACCTGATTGCATTTTTCTCTAAAAATGGTTAGAATAGAAATATGATTTATTGGGAGATAAAAGAACATAGGAGAACAGTGGGTTCAGTTTTATTTCTTTTAAGCAGAGTTCTACATTCCTTTCCTTGCACTTACACCATTATAAAACTCTTTTGAAAGTGTAGCTCAGCCCCCAAACAGTATTTTTATTAATTTTTTTAAGTGCATTAAAATGGGTAGCTTGATTTTACTTAGAAAATTACCCCAATTAATAGTGATTGTATCAGTTAGGGAAACTGAGAACTGGCTGCCCCCTGAGCCTCAAACTCTGGAGCTATTGACCACAAACTAATTTGGAAGTAATTGATTTGGCTGCTATGGTTGAGAAATTGCCCAAAGAAAGCAAAAGTTTTGGCTAAACTTGGAAATATTCAACATCCTCTGACTATTATTCTCAAACATCTGTTCAAATTAAATTTCAAGCAACTTAATTATGTTTAAATCTCTTATTTTCTGTGGAATTTTTGAAATCTGCTGGTGGGTTTGAAAGCAGCTGGGGGTTAGGAGGAATCACAAATGCCAGCGTGGAATGAGCCCGGATAAATCAGCTCCCATAAGGGAGGCCAACAAAAGGAAATTGTGATTTTCTGCTGTGCCATGCCCAGCACAGTGAGAACAGACAGGGCCTGGTGCAGGGGGGCTCCTGCCAAATGCTGAGGGCAGAGAAAGATAAAATCAGCTCTGTTAAGGGGAAAAATCCTGCTTGGAACAGGAGCTCACCACACCAGGGGACTCCAGAGAGAATTTCTGGAGAGCCCTTTAGTGGATGAAGCTCCTGGTGTGGAGGAGGTGGCTTGGGGTGGGAGATGCTCAAAGCAATCCTGGTTGAGTTGTTGGTGTCCAGAAATCCCACCCTGCAGGAATCCCACCCTGCAGAAATCACATCCTATAGAAATCCCATCCTGTAAGAATCATTCCACAGAAATCACATCCTATAGAAATCCCATCCTGGTAAGAATCATTCCACAGAAATCACATCCTATAGAAATCCCACCCTGCAGGAATCATCCTGCAGAAATCACACCCTGTAGAAATCCCATCCTGCAGAAATCACACCCCACAGACATCACATCCTATAGAAATCCCATCCTGCAGAAATCATCCTGCAGAAATCACACCCTGTAGAAATTCCATCCTGCAGGAATCACATCCTATAGGAATCACATCCTGTGGAAGTCACGTCCTGCAGAAATCATACCCTGCAGAAATCATCCTGCAGAAATCACAATCACCCTGCAGGAATCACATCCTATAGAAATCTCATCCTAGAGAAATCACCCTGCAGGAAACCCACCCTGCAGAAATCACATCCTATAGAAATCCCATCCTGCAGAAATCACATCCTATAGAAATCCCATCCTATAG